>JARHVA010000545.1:2772500-3032500 GCA_037957365.1 Torreya grandis | reverse complement strand
AGGATGCACATCTTGGAATTGCAATATTTGAGATAAATATTTACTTAAGGGAAAGTTCAAATCCAATGAAGCCAATGTAATCATTGAAGATGAACCAATAATCGAAGAAGATCTAGTACACACATATGATGAAAATGAAGGATATTTATTCTAAGTATCTTCCAACATGAGGATGGAGGCAATGAGGAAGGAGTAATTTCAACATCCTATTGTAAGCCACTAGTGACAATGTCGCTTTATGTATTAGTGCCATGTTTTTTCATGATTTTCCTTTTTAGTGTTTTCATGTTTCTGTTGTGTGCTAAATAAACCCATGTTGACATTTGGGAAAGAGGTATGTTCTAATAAGAACTCTTCAAGGGTAGGAGAAGATTTTGAGGTAAACTCAAAATGGATTATTTTTTAGATAGTTTGGGAACTTTAGGATTTTAAAGGATTCAAAATTTGAAAACCCAAGGTGTGGGAATGGTACCATAGAATTTGGATTAGGAGCTACACCTGTACGAGAGTAAAGAGACAACTTGATGGAGTTTCACCTCGTTTAAACAATGTTTTTAGAGAGCAACCTCAACAGGATATGTTTGTCTTCTCCAATGCTCACACTAGGGGATATGTTAGTAAATTAGTGTTCCATGGTAATATTAAATTAGTGTGAAATTTATAATGTAATAAAGTGATTTATTTGGTTGTTGAACCAAATAAATTGATATAAACATTATGAGTAAGAATAAGGTGTGGGAGAGATTATATGCATATTTATGATTGCATTTTATAAGTTTTGACTCCTTGATTTTAGAAGCTCGCATAGCCTTTATATGTAATATCTCTACACTGAATAAAATAATATGATTGAATTATTTTATGTGTTAACCTTGTCCAAATATAATTTAAAAAAAATACAAACAAGACCATCCAATACACCTCAACTACTCAATGTCCTCATGGCTACAAAACATGCCTTGTACAAGCCATACACCTCACCAGACACAAACAAAAAATGCCACACCTTTCCCTAGTTAGATAAAATGCCTTTCTCGGATGGACTTTTAGACACGGTATGTGATCTCCACACTTGCTCCCTTACCATAGCTCCTCCCTTACCTATTTATACTTTGAAATAGTTAAACTATCTAAATTTATAATTTTAGGCTAGAAGGTAGGGTAATGTGAAAGATGTGGGACCTCAAAATTAGGGGTCTCAACTATAGGTCCCCTTCACCTAGTTAATTTAGGTTTTACCAACAAAACCTTTAGGTTTCATTAATTTTATGAGTAAAATAATGAGCCTTACACACCTTTAAAGGCGAGGCTTGCAATTTAAATAGACAGATTCCATTTATATAGTCGTGTTGTATACCGACAGTAAATTTGCATGTGTTCCACATCTGTGCGCAAGGAAACATACTGGAGCATTGGTTTTACATTATCATGTTTTCATTGTTTATATAATTTTTGATAAAAATAAGAAGTTTCATCCTTTAATTAATTTTATGTTATATTATTTACAAATCCTTTCTTTTTATATTTTAGATTCTATGTATCAGTTATTAAAATGTCTATCAATTTGTGATTAGAAAAAAGAAATGAAAATAAAATTAGTTTTCTAATGTTTTAGATTTTACTATTAAATCTATCTTTAAGGAAAATAAAATTGAAGTCAAATATTGATTTTAAGCTTCACTTCCTAGATGAATATAATAATAAGAATCAAAACATCAAAAAATAATTATATTATGTAGTTGATTCCAAAATATCATTATTTATTATTACATTGTGAAAAAAACTAATCTCAAAAAAAGAAATAAAAATGGTGTTTCCTACTCCACTTAATTTAAGCTACACCCTCTACAGATCTTTATTATCTAAATTTTTTGGATCTAAAATCTTGTGTGTTAATTTCTATATTCCCAAATCATATTTTTATGTAAAAAATGTTAGAAAAATGGAAGTGTCTTCGTTTAAGTTACACGCTCTACAAATCCCATCACTTGGTTGTGTCTTATGACCTATCTTACATGTAATTTTTGGAATATTATATCATGTTTCTAAAAAAATGTGTGTTTCATCTTCTACTACCTAAGCCATAAGTTTTATAAATCCTAATTTGTTTAAGTCATAAGTTCTATAAATCATTTCTAACTCCTTTGAATCTTGCATCTTAAATTTAGTTGCTAGAATGTTTGATCATACTGTGAATAATAGCTTATGGATTTAGTGTTCTTGAATTAATGTTTCTAAAATGGAATCCATAAGTTATTATTCACAAAATGTGAAAACTTGAACATGTGATTCTAGTTAGCCATTGAAAGGTAAAAATTATAATGTATTTTTTCTTTTATATTTTCAAATGTAAACATTACTAACAATATATCTAGATTGATTTATGTTTCATCTTTTAATTTAGTCAAGTTACACCCCTTACACATCCTAAATTAATAAGAGAGAGAATTTCTATAGTCCATATGGTGGAGAGTGAATTACTTTTGAATAAACTTGTGTAAGCAATTTTTAGATCCACATTTCGGATCATACTCCATGATCTATCATCAAAATAAAAATATAACCTAACTTATTTCATTCTTAAATTTTTTGTTGATACATTTTTAAAAAGTCTGATAAGATTAAGTTACTACCTTACAAAGAGAAAAGGAAGGTGTTTCATCCTTTGCTACTTCATTGAAGTCATATCCATTTATAAATCCTCTCTAACTTGTTGAAATGTTTGATGTTTTGATTGTAGGAATAAATGTGATTTCCATCAGTATGAAGGTAAAAAATCTAACTATGAGAGGAGAAGCACATCCAGTGGACATGACCAGTGAGATAAGAAATAAATTTAGGGGTGCTCGCTTGAAATTCAAAACTACAACCATCACCACCACCACCACCACCACAAGCAGTAGCACCACCACTAGCACCATAAAAAAAAGTCCTACAAAATTGAAATGTGTCAAAGGTGAGGGAAATCAAGTTGGGGGATCGATTGGGAGAGAAGTAGGGAAGCACTTGTTGCACCATTTTATAGACTAATAACTTCATTCTACCATTTTATTATGAACTTGTACTACCCTTTCTCTTTACTTTGTTAGTATATTAGTTGTTATGGATGCATATGCTTTGTAAGTCATCTCATAAGCATTTTTTTATCCCACATTCATGGGAAGTAGTAGTTGCTTAGATTAGACTTAGTATATAAGTAAATATTAAGGCCAATGAAGGAACCATGAATTGTATTGAATTGAGCTTGCTCAAAGAAGGTTACCCCTTTGAAGAGGCCAATGATTCTGTAATTCAATTATTATAATTCAGTTCTGCTTATTTAAATTAGTATATTTATAATTTTCATAGTTTATTTCATGTATTTGTAATTATCTAGCTAACTTGTTCAAGAAAGATCCTCTCATCTGGTGTCAAAGAACTTTCCAAGGTGAATTTTTTTCTACTATCCATCGTATGCTCTCACCTTATCATAACAGGATCTTGTTGATCATAAAGTGGTAAGAGATCCATTTCCAACCTTTTTGTGCCACAGTCCAAATCTATAATTTCCTTTTGGTAAATGGTCATCATCAAAGATCATGATCTTTTGCTAGGCCGTATTATGATTTGTTTTCTACTAAAACTCGTATTATCTATTTTGGATGAGGATAAAAACTTATTCACATAACTGTGGGAAGTACTTGGGTGAAATTCTTAAAAATCATTGTGAGGAGTACCATAAGAACCCTAAAATAGATGGCTCATTGAGAGGACCTACTAGCAAAATGGGCAACAACCCCTTCTTGATTGACTAGTTCTCATCCGTGAGGAAAACCAAGAGCTGTCATTTAGGGGTGAATTCATGGCCATTTTTTTTTTGAAAAATGGTACTCATTTAGACATCATTGGTGGTCAGATAGATTTCTAAAAATCTTTAGGTAATCATTCAAACTTAGGGCCCATCTTCATCCTGTCAGTTTCAAATAATTATCAACAGAGTATCATAAGACTCTAAGAGGACATGTAGCCAGATATTTGAAAGAAACTGGAAACCAAAAAATCTTCATCCTATGATTTTCAGAAAACTATTAGTCAAGTATTAGAAGACTCTAACTTACAGCTAGATTTTTTTTCATTTTTTACCATATCTCTTAATCTGTAGCCTAGTTGATCCTCAAACTTTATCTAGACACCTAAAATTATATTCTCCACATTTTCTTCCTTGAGGTCCCATATATCGATTCCACTCCTAATTCTCGTAAATCTCACTTTTATATTTTTTTCAAGTTTTTCCATAACTTCTATTTTTACACATTTGTCTTGAAATGTTTATATAATGTTCATCTCCCTTTTTTGCTTGTTTGTCCCTCTTTGATAAATTTTCTAATTTTTCCATTTTCACTTTTGAAATTGCCCTCACCTTCATCAATCATACTCACACTATGCAAAAAAATTAGTAAAAGAACCATTACCTCTTTCAATTTTACCTAAATTAAAAAAAAAATTTACTAAATGTGTCTTAACACTAGTTTTCCTACCCATTGCAAAAAAAAATCTCTTATTCTAGCCATGGTAGTAACCCAAACAACAAAACAAAAACATGGAGGATGAAATTACATCTCTCAAGACCCAAATCAAAGATCTTGATGAAAAAATCCATGGCTTCAATATTCAACATAACGCATTAAATAATAGACAGTATCCAGAGTCCTCTTTAGGCATCGAGTTTTCTTCTTCTATAAATTTTTATGTGCTGAAGTTTGATTTTCCTCAATTCAATGGTGCATATCTAACTAGATGGATCTATTGAGTAGAACAATATTTTAGTTTGCATAATAGTTTTGAGGCCAACAAAGTCCTATTTACATCCTTTCACTTAGAACATGAAGCCCTTAAATGGTATCATTGGTATATCAAGGCTCATGATGAGCCAATATGGATCAATTTTTGCACTCTCATTTTGTAATGATTTAGCCCTATTACTTTTTATGACTTCATGAGAACACTCACTAAACTTCACCAAACAAGAACTGTGAGAGAATATCAATTTTTTTTTGAAAAACTAGCCAATCACGAAGAGGGATTGTCTAATGAATTTTTCAAGAGTTGTTTTGTTAGTGGACTGAAGGATCTAATTCAATTTGAAGTCAAAATGTTTTGGCCCAACATGATGATGGAATCCCTAGGGTTGGCTAAGTTGGTAAAGAATAGGATCATAGCTCAATAACCATCCAAATCCAATTTCAATCCATTTAGAAATACAAATCCATAATGATCTCACATAATGTTAGCCCCCTGAACCACTCTCATCAAGCATTTGACTGAAGCAAAGATGTGAGCATGTAGAGAAAAAGGACTATGTTATAATTGTGATAAAAAATTCACTTGAGGACATTGATGTGCTAAGAAAAATCTCTATCTACTGGATGTGTACTCTCCACCCAAAACTAAAGTTTGGAAAGATGCTCAAGATACAAGAGATGATCTAGAAGAGGCTTAGTTGATTATGGAACCTACTTCTGAAGAAGACCAACTAGAGATCTCTCTCCATGACTTAGTAAGAGTCACCACCCATAAACCATGTGATTTAGAGGTTACTTCAAGAAGATCCCTCTTACAATCCTCATTAATTATGTCAAACTCATAACTTCATTAACCCTTAGATCACCAAAGAGGCTGATTGTTTTGTCTATCCTTACTCCAAATTTGAAGTCATGATTTTAAATAGGGGCACATTACCTTTCAAAGGGAAGGGTCATAATGTGCATATCTCTATTGGAGATTATAGCTTATGTTCCAATATATTTGCCTTACCCTTAGGTGGATGTGATGTTGTTTTGGGAGCCCAATGGTTATGACCCATCTTATGGGATTTTTCTAAACTTTGGATGCAATTTTTAGATAATAGATAAAAACACACATTGAAAGGTTTACACCTAGGATCTCTCAACATCATAAGTTCACGTTGCATGGAAAAAATTCTTAAGAATAATTCACACAATGTTATTGCCTAGCTCCATTCCATTCAAATACAACCATCAATGGTCTCCACTACTCCTTATAATCTAAAAACCATTATGCATAGGTATGTATGTGTTTTTGCCAAAACTATGGGATTGTTACCTTCACAGCCAAAGGACCACCTCATTCAGTTCTTTCTTATAAGTATTCCTCCCAACATCAAGCCCTATCATTACCCATTTATGTTAAAAAAAGAGATTGATATGCTCATTTGAGACTTAATGAAGCAAGGCATTATTCACCCTTGTACCAACCCATATTCTTCCCTAATTATGCTTATCCCAAAAAAATATGGGTCATGACACCTTTGCATTGATTTATGAGCACTTAATCACATCATAATCAAGGATAAGTTCTTGATCCCTATTATTGATTAACTTCTTGATGAGCTTCATGACACTCAACTTTTCTTCAAGTTGGATTTCTGCTCTAGATATCACCAGATCTAGTTTCATGAGGATGATATCCTTAAGATAGTTTTTTGTACGCATGATGGCCACTATGAGTTTATGGTCATTCCCTTTGACCTCACTGATGCTCCTTCAACATTATAGGCATTTATGAATAAAATATTTTGACCCTACCTACATAAATTAAGTTCACTCTTCTTTAATGATATCCTTATCTATAGTAAAACATGGTTTGAGCATCTCCAACATTTGGATCTTTCACTGCAACTTCTCTCTGATCATCACCTTTGTGCTAAAATGTCTAAATGTGCTTTTGGCTAGGATGAAGTGGAGTATCTCAAGCATATTATTTTAGCTCAAGAGGTTTGTGTGGATCCCATAAAAATAGTAGCCATTATAAATTGACCTCATCTTTAGACACTTAAGAGCCTCCATGGTTTTTAGGGGCTGATTGAATTTTATCCCAAGTTTGTCAAGGATTATGAGAATATTGCATCTCCATTGATAGCTATGTTTAAAAAAGATGATTTTACATGAACACAAGTTGTTGACTGTGCATTTGAAGAATTAAAATAAACTATGTGTACTACACCTTTTCTAGCTATGCCAAAATTTTCCAAGACCTTCACTATTGAGAACAATGCTTGAGGTAATGGACTTGGTGTTTTTCTCCTCCAAGAAAGACTCCCCATTGTGTTCACTATAAAATCCATTTTTGGTGAGAATTTATCATTCTCTACTTATGAGAAGGAAATGATGGGCATTTTGCATGCAGTATAAAAGTGGTGGTCATGCTTACCAGGGAATTATTTTTGTATCAAAACTAATCACCAGAGTCTAAAATATTTCCTATAACAATGGGTCTCCACCTCATCAGAAAAAAAATAGGTCAAAAAACTAATGGGTTATGACTATGAGATCACTTATAAGAAGGGTAAGGATAATCTTGTGGCTAATGCTTTGACTTGCACATTTATAGACCAAGCTTCTCTTTTAGTTATTTCCATGTCTATTTTGAATTAGTTATAAGTTATACAATAGGGGTATGTTAATGAATCTCCATTATCTCAAATCATTTAATAGTTGGCCACTGACCCCTCTACAGTACCACATTATTTTTGGGATGGTGCTTCTTTATGATACAAGGGTCATCTCCTACTTCCCCAAAGCATAGTTCTTTAGTAGGATATATTCTATGAACTCCATGTTTCTCTATCCATAGTGTACTTAGGGAATGAAAATGGAAATTCAAAATATGGTGGCTAAATGTGACACTTGCCAATGCAACAAGGGTGAAACAACACTCATTCTTGGGTTGTTCAAACCCTTGTCCATCCCTACCAGGAATTGGACATATATCTCTATGGATTTCATTAAGGAGATCCATAAATCTAGAGGGAAATAAGTGATCCTTGTTGTGGTTGATCGCCTCTCTAAATATAGTCATTTTTGTACCCTAAGCCATCCCTATACTACCTCCACAACACCCAAATTTTATTAGACCAATTTTTTTGTCTTCATGGCATTCCTTCTTATATCGTCTCAGATCATGATGCAACCTTCACTAGCCAATTTTGGATAGAACTATTTCAATATATCAACACCCAATTGAAGATGATTTTTGGGTATCATCCACAAATAGATGGCCAGACTAAAATTGTCAACAAATGCTTGGAAAATTTCCTTCATTGCTTCACCTCAAAACAACAACATCAGTGGGAAGAGTGGCTCCCTCTCACTGAATGGTGGTACAATACCTCCTACCACACTTAAACTAAAATGACTCTATTTGAATTAGTCTATGGTCAAGCAACACTAGTGCTCCTTTTGTACACCCCCAGTAGTTCACCATTTCAAGTGATTGACATGATTCTCTAAACCTAGGATCAGATCCTCAACATCCTACAGGACAATATTCATATGGCATAAAATAGAATGAAACAACAAGATAATTAACACCATTTTGAGTGCACTTTTCAAGTAGGTGATATGGTTTTTCTTCACCTACATCCATATGAGCAATCATACCTAAAAATCATCGGCCATCATAAGATAGCTCATAAGTTTTATGGACCATATAAGGTTCTCCAAAATATTGGGTTGATTTCTTATAAGTTGGAGCTCCCACCTTCTTCCTGAGTTCACCCAGTATTTCATGTCTCATCTAAAGAAAGTTCTTTTCATAAATATCAGAGTGCAAACTATTTTACTAGAATTTAATAATGAAAGATACATCCTTCTTAAGCTGAAATACATCTTGGATAGGTGTACATGCCAAATTTTATCCCACTCCATCATAGAGGTATTAATTCAATGACATGGAATGCAACTAGAGTATGCAACATGGAAACCATTATTTTTGATTCAGCACTAGTTCTCACATCTAAAGCTTTTTATAAGAGTGAGGGGATATTAGGAACCCATACTACCCCTTCTCTTTACTTTGTTGGTATATTAGTTTCTATGGATGCATATGCTTTGTAATTCATCTCGTAAGCATTTTATTTTATCCCACATTCATGGGAAATAGTAGTTGCTTAGATTAGACTTAGTATATAAGTAAGTGTTGAGGCCAATGAATGAATCATGAATTTTATTGAATTAAGATTTCTCAAAGGAGGTTTCCCCCTCAAAGAGGTCAATGATTCTATAATTTTGATATTGTAATTCAATTTTGCTTATTTGATTTAATATATTACTGATTTTCATAGTTTATTTTATGTATTTGCAATTATCTGCTAACTTGTTTAGGAAAGATAAACTCACCATTGTACATCAGATGATGCTATTGATTTATTATTATAAATAATGTGATACCCATATTTTCACAATACTTACTTTAGACATGTTGTGTTGTACACACATCCTGTTGAGACATGTTTTATGTGTTACTGAGACAAACGATGTTATTGATTCATTGTGACTAAGATAAATATTATATATGTTATGATATGTTATATATTCCTTATGAAATAAAAAAATATGGTTAAATTAGTTGATTAGTCTATAAAATATGATATCAGTTTGCTTACACCATTTGGTTGTTCATTATAATGTGTATTGATTGCATACACTAAAACTATTAGCATGCATTTGAGTATACAAATGTTTATATGATTGGTATTAGTTTATAACCATTGATATGTGATGCCTTGAATATATTTTGTGCTTGTTGTTTGGATTGGGATCACTTGTATTAGTTATATTATATATCTTCATCTATCTAGTGTAGGTAATTTTATATGCGCAATGTTATATAGGTGATAGGGGAGGCCATCAAGGGAACTAGGATTATGTCAGGCATGATCATATCATGGGTAGAGTGGTGACATGTCTACTTGAACCTACCATGATCTAAACCACTCCTTGTAATTTTTAGTGGACCTATTCAAAAGTGTAAATGCCCTTCTATGTGGTTATCCCTTATGTATTGGTAGTTATTGAGACATAAGATGTTATTGATTCATTGTGACTGAGACAAAGATTATAAATGGTATGATATGTTATATATTCCTTATGTAATAAGAACATATGCTTATATTAGTTAATTAGTCTATATAGTATGATATCAATATACTTACACCATTTGGTTGTTCATTATAATGTGTATTGATTGCATACACTAAAACTATTATTATCGAGTGTGTATTTGAGCATACAAATGTTTATATGATTAGTATTTGTTTATGTGGCTATTATATAACCAAAAAATATTATTCCCTCATACATGGCATTAGCATGGTTGATTGTGTGCATGCTCTCCCATGACCAAGAGATGGTAGAATAAGGATGAGTTATCACCTCATTCTTATTCTAATTCAATAAGCCTATTTATGTTGGAAACATGTATGGATGCCTTGTGATATTTTATTATTTCAAATGGTGTTTTTATTTTCTTATATGTTATTTTTGGATATGGAAGCCTCTTTGGTTTATTTTAACTTATATCCTCCTAGATGTATTTCATAATGAGCATTCTTTGTCTAGTATTGTTACCATCTAAACCACGTCTTACCAACTTTTACACCTTGAACCATGATGTAAAGATGTCCTAAGATAAGATTATTAGACTTAGGGGTGCCTAGGGCAGCCATTTGATGATGATAAAAGTATGGGAGGTGATCCCCTCCTTTGGTTGTCCTTGCAGTTACACGTGGAGTTCATTTGAAGACCACCTTGTTCAAAATTTTATGTATACTTTTAAAGAGATTAATTATATATTTGAGAGCCATGATTATTATTATTTCAGCTGAAAATATGTATATATTGAAATAAAATTTGATAGGATTAAGATAAAATTTAGTTTATAATACTAATAAAGGACCCCAAAAAAAGGACACAAATATAATTGCGTCTAGATAATAAATAAAATAGGCAAAACAAGGTTATGTGCATAAGGAGACATAATGGAGACTGCATGATTGTTTAGGATGACTTATGTTAGAGTTTTTCTTTTCCTTTTATTTTTTTAAATATTTTTATTGAGGATAAATTAATCTTATATGGTGTTGTTTACTCTGGCATTGTAGATAGTATTTACAAGTGTGGATGTGGAATGTGACATATGCAAGGGAGTTACCTTACAATCTATCAGAAGAATATATGGTAAATTATGAGTATAATTTTGTTTATATGTTCCAAATTAATCTTATCATGTGCACTCTCTTGTTTTAATAATTGAAATAAATTTTATGGAAATAAAATGAAGCGTGTTTCATACACACTTTTAGATCTATGATTTATGTGTTATTTTATAAACTTGTTAGCCCCAGAAGAATATAAAGTGTACAAATACTTTCTTTGTAATATCACTGGGTCTTAGACCTTATGTGAATTTTTGGAGTCCATGAGAGAAAATTATATTTTGTGACTAGAAAAAGAAACAAGAAAAAAATTTAGTTTTTGATGTTCTATATCTCACTATTGGATCCATCTTAAAGGAAGAGAAGATTGAAACCAAGAATTGATTTTAATCTTATCTTCCCTAAAGATTGACCTAGTAGTGAGATCGGAAACATCATAAAATAAATATATTATTTAGTTTATTCCATAATATTACTATTTGTTATTACATTGTGAAAACAATAATCTCAAAATAAGAAACAAAAATGTTGTTTCCTCCACTTAGTTTAAGCTAATCCCTATACAAATCCTCATTATCTAACTTGTTTAGATCTAAAATCTTGTCTGTTAATTTCTATAATCCTTAATCATATTTTCATGTAAAAGGTGTTACTCAAATGGAAGTGTCAGTTACACCCCCTACAAATCCTATCACTTGGTTGGGTATTAAGATCTATCTTACCTATAATTATTGGAATGGTATATCATGTTTTAAAAGATAATGTGTGTTTCATCTTCAAATTTGTTTAAGCCATTAGTTTCATAAATCCTTGTTTTTCATCTTTTACTTTGTTTAAGTCATAAGTTAAATAAATCCTTTCTAACTTGTTTGGATCTTACATTTAATTTTTATAATGTCTAATAATATAGTGAATAATAGACTTTAAATTTAGCATTCTTGAATTAATGTTTCTAAAATGGAATCCATCAGCGATTATTCACAAAATGTGAAAACTTCAACATGTGATAATAGTCACTTAAAGATAAAAATTAACATGTATTATATCTTGTATATTTTCAAATGTAAACATGATCAACAATATATCTTGATGGAATCATGTTGCATACTTTACTTTATTCAAGTCACACCCCTTACACATCCTAAATTAATAAGGGAGATAATTTATTTAGTCCATATGATGGATAGTTAGTTACTTCTATGCAAAATTGCATAATAAATTTTTAGATCCACATTTTAGATTACATTTTGTCATCCATCATGAAGATGAAAATATAACCTAACTTGTTTCACTCTTAAATATTGTGTTGATAAATTATTAAAAGTATTATGAGATTAGGCTACCACCTTAAAAATATAAAAGGAATGTGTTTCATCCTTTGCCACTCCATTGAATTCATATCCATTTAAAAATCCTCTCCTAATTATTGAAATGTTTGATATTTTAGATGCAGGAATAGATGTGACTTACATCAGTATGAAGGAAAAAATCTAACTATGATTGGAGAAGTAGATCCAATGGACATGGTTAGTGACATAAGAAATAAATTTAGGTATGCTCACTTGGTTTCTTCAAAATCACTACCACCACCACCACTAGAAATAGTAGTAATAGTAGGACCACTATCAGCAGTAATATTCCTAATAATGACAAAGGTGCCAGAGTTGGGGGAAAGCAAGTTAGGGGATTGGTTGGCAAAAATTGGGGAAGAGTTTGTTGCATAATTTTATAGACTAAGAACTTCATTCCACCTTGTACATCAAATGATGCTATTGATTTTTTATTATAAATAATGTGAAATCCCTATTTTCATGGTAATTACTTTAGACATGTGTTGTATACACGTCTTGTTGAAATGTTCTTTATGTGTAATTGAGACACAAGATATTATTGAGTCCTTGTGACTAAGATAGAGATTATATATTTTATGAGATGCTATATTTTTATTATGCAATAAAGATATATGTTTCGATTAGTTGATTAGTCTATACATTATTATATTAGTTTACTTACTCTAATTGGTTGTTCATTATGATGCATATTGATTCCATACACTAGATCTATTTTTATTGAGTATGTATTTGAGTATATAACTATTTAGATTATTGGTATTAGTTTATATCCACTGATATGTGATGCTTAGGATATGATGTGTGTTTGTTGTTTGGATCGAGATCACTTGTATTGATTATATTTTGTGGCTTTGGCTATCTAGGGTAGAGAATTGTGTGTGTGAAAACTTTTGCAAGTGCCAACGAAGGCCAACAAGGGAAATAAGTATATTTTTGGCATGATCACTTCTTGAATAAAGTGGTGACATGTCTAATTGACCCTACTAGGATACAAACCACTCCTTGTACCTTTTTGTGGACCTAGTCAGAAGTGTAAATGTCCTTAACCACTTTAACACTATTCTTCCCTTGGACACTCTTCACACATTTCATTCTTAACCTTAGGAGTTCTCTCTAAAGTTATTTTTTCATTCATAAAGTATTTTTTAAGCCACATAAGTGGCCTTTTTGACTCAAAACTTGGATCGATTGAGAGAACCAACTTTAGAGTGAGTCAGAAAGTAGTTCTTAGACATTTTATATTGAATTGTATGTCCTTGGACTAATAGGAAGGTTGGAGAGTATTTTAGGAGACTTAGAGGACTTTTGAATTAGTACATGTGCCATTTATGGCTTGGGATAATGAGTCCATTTATGAGGTTTGGACTTGTTCATTTTTCCACATGAGCTTGTAAATGGAGTTATGGAGGGGGAAGACTTTTCAACCATAATATAAGAGATGGGAAGGGACACATGCCACCTTCCCATTGTATTATAGATAAGGTATTTGAGCCTATATGAGGAAGGAAATCCTTCCTTGAGAGGACTTTTACTCACTTTTAGAAAATTGGAAAATTGAAGTGGAGAAGAGAAAGAGAAAGAGGAGGAGAAGGAACTTGAGGAAGACATTAGAGAAGGAGGAGCTTAGTTATTGCCAAATATTTTAAGAGGTGTTCTTGAGAGGATTGAAGAAATAACTAAGGTAGGCTTCCATGCCCCTTTTTTATTTTATTTTAATTATCAAAATCATCTTTCTTATTTGCTTTGATTATAAAATTTTAAGAGGAATAAGGCCATTTAGCCTACCTTCTTTTTCTATTTGTATTACATGGTTGTGTCAATGGCCACCATGCATTTTTAAATGCTCATTTTGGATTGGAGATGTAATATGATATTTTATTGACTTAAAATGGTAGGGTTATTTTGCTAAATTTTATGTGAAATTATATGTTTGTTGTGAATACCATACATAGCAATAGTGGCTATTATGAAACTGAGTCCCTATGCCATTCTAGGTGGTTATCCATTACATATGGGTAGTGTCTATAATGGAAGCAAAAACTCCTATGCCCGTGTACATGGCATTGGCGTGGCCAATTATGAGTTTTTTTGTCCCATGGCCAAGAGATGGTAGAATAAGGGTGAGTTACCCCATGTTATTTTTTTAATTAGAGGAGCCTATTAGCATTGGAAACATGTATGGCTACCTTATAATAATTTATTATTTTAAAAGGTGTTTTTATTTCTTTGTATACTAGTTTTGGAGATGGAAGCCTCTTTGGTGTAGTTGAACTTATAGCCTCCTAGATGTATTTCCTAGTGAGTGTTCCTTACACCACATTTTACCAAGTTATCCACCTTGAAACATGATGTGAAAATGCCTAGTGTTTATATTATTTGGCTCAAGGGTGCCTAAGGTAGCCACTTGTTGATGACAAATGGATGGGAGACATAGTCATCTTTCAACATGGCCCTTTATTTTATATTAAAGACTCATTTTTATTTTTTGTCGTGCCTTACTTCATAAAATTTTAAGCCAATGATAATATAATGTGTTCATTTTAAAATTATTAATGGTAATTTTTTTGAACCAAGTGGTTTAAGTTTGCGTTCTATAAAAAGACAATAACATTAACATTTTGATAAAAAGACACTAACATTTAATGGTATGTGAATTGAAAAATACATGGATTATATCCAAATACTATTGAATGTTCAGTCTTCCATCCCAAGTTCAATTATTTTTTCCATCCAAAAAAGTGTTTTTGTGTAAAGCAGTAAATGTTTAGTCTTCCATCCCAAGTTCAAATCCCTTTCCATCTAAACAATCATTTCTATGTGGGAACACATTTTGGGTGCTTGCAGGAGCAATATAATTTTGGAGGTAGAGATATATAAATGTGTCATAGATATAAATAACACAACAATATGAAAATAAAATAGATCAACAACACTTATGGCAAAGAAATTTGTATTTTTGTAAATGTGAATGAATAACAAAACAACATTAATTCACAAGAACATATCAATAAATTTTAGGGTTTCCATCCGTTGCATAGAATGTTAAATAATTTATCAACATCAACTATGGCAAAGAATATTTATAATTTTGAAAATTTGAATAAATAACACAACAACATTAGTTGAAATGAACATATCAATAAAATAACAAAAATAATTTAGAAAAGGGTTTGGTTTGATATAACTGAGTCAACATTTACTAGAATGGGAATGAATGTATAAATTTTTATTAAAAAAAAAGTTTACTCGTATGTGAATTAAAACCTAAAAGACCCCCATCCACATACTATTAAATGTTAAGTCTTCCAACCCATGTTATGTAGTGAATTATAAATTTGACACGGTTGTAAAGCACATGACGACATGCATTGATAAAATCTCCAAGGATACTATTAAAATACAAATAATTTTAGAGTTAGATGTTAACTAAAACATGTTGACACTGTGGGTTTAATTGTGGGTAACATTTCATCCATCTAACATGGTGAATAGGTTTAATATGACATGCATGATATAATTAACAAGCCACATTAATGGAAAAAAATTGTACCAAGGGTATTCCAAAATGTTCATTGCATATTAAGAACACTACTATATTCCAACATAGCACTTTGTTGTATATTAATAACACAAGCAACTTGCAACATGGCCATATAATTTAAAAAATAATATGGGGTGATACAAAAACAATAACATTTACTAATATGTGAATGAATACTTTGACAACCACCATGAACATACAAATAATCATTGAATTAGATGTGAAGGAATGTAAAATCACCATGAGCATAAAAGGCACAATAATAATACCAAGCACACGAAGATTAAAAGAACAAGTTGTGGGTTTAATTACAAGACAAACACCTATGTGTAACATTTCATCACTGCATTAACATACCACTAAAAATTTAGTTAGATGTTAAGGCATGAAAAAAACATGAATATAGAAGATATAGTAAGAATAATTTTCATCCATCCATTTTGTCGACAAAAATTCCTTTGTGAAATGTTGCATGCATGAGAAATTTTGGGTAGGTTCCATGGCTATTTGGGGTGAGAAGGTATGTGAAAAGGTAGGAAGAGACATTTTTTGTGTAACATTTCATCACTCTATTAACATAACAATAAACATTTACTCAGATGTGAAGGCAAAAAAAAAGAAACCATGAACATAAAAGGCATAATAACAATAACAAGCATGCAAAAATTAAAAAACTTGGTTGTGAGTTAAGTTACAGGAAACACACATACTCATAATCTCTCATCCCTTCATTAACATACGATTAAATTTTTACTCAGATATGAATGCATGAAAAAAAAACCATGAACATAAAATGCACAATAACAATAACAACCACATGAAAATAAAAATAACATAGTTGTGGGTTTAGTTATATGAAACACATCTACGCGTAACATTTCATACCTCTATTATACCAATGTAAATTCCTACACAAAACATGGCATGTTTGAGAATTTTTGGGTAGGTTCCATCACCATTGGGGGAAGGAAGCATACAAAAAGGTAGGGGAAGACATTTTTTGGTGGCGCATAGGATGACATTAACTTGCCACATTAATGGAGCAAATCTCACCAAGCCATTTGGAAAATGACACTAGATTTGACATGTTAGGGTGTGGAGCTAAAAGCTTCACCAAGGAGCATACATAAACAGGTTCGGGTCTACACAGACACCGGCATCGGTCAGGAGCGACCGACGTCGGTCAGTTGCAGTTGCAGAGGCGCCGACGTCGGCAGTATGGTCGGCTGGCGATGGTCACAGGCGAACAGGCAGGAACCGACGTCGGTTACCTGTGTGTCCAGAAAGTGATTTCCGAGGACAGAAGCGAGTGTTTGCATGATGAGTTTGAGTTGTAGACTCAAGCTCGCGTCTCTATTGTTAGCAATATTATTTTTAGAGCCCTTGTTGAAGAGGCTTAACTATTTGTTGTAAGAGCATGCTCAAGTTTCCTATTTCTATATGTAGGAGAGATCTTCTAAGCTATTGTATGAGAGTTGAACTGTAAGAGTAGAACATTGTGAATGTTTGAAGGACAGTACTTGAGAGAGAGCTCTTGAGGAATAGAGATCTAGTGAGAGATATTGTGTGCATCTGAGAGAGGTGTGGAAGAACAAAGTTCTTCATTTGTATTCCTATTGTAAAGAGTTTTTAATACAAGTTTTCAGGGTGTTTTCTTGTATATCTTGTTCTGTGCTATTTATCATTTCAGTTACTTATCTATCTGATTTATTTCCGCATTCATTGCTTTCACAAGTGTAATCCATTGTTGGTTGATCCCCAACAAGTGGTATCAGAGCTCAGGTTCACTAACAGGTGGTTCAGATCTGTGTAGTGTGTTTGGATTACAGGTTGCTCACAGGGGTTTCTGCAGGGATTTCTGTTTGAGTGGGAGAAGCAATGGCAGAAGAAAGTAAGTTGAGAATGGAAAAGTTTAATGGCAAGAACTATCAGCACTGGAGAATGCAGATAGAGGACTATCTGTATCAGAAGGATCTTTACTTACCGTTAGGTGGGATAGCAAAGAAGCCCAAGGACATGGAGGATGAAGAATGGGAAGTTCTTGACAGAAAGGCTCTTGGGTCTATAAGACTGAGTCTGGCCTCCACTGTGATATATAATTTGTCACAAGCAAAAACTACGGTAGAGTTAATGACTACATTAGCAAATTTGTATGAAAAACCCTCAGCTTCAAATAAGGTATATTTAATGAAGCAGTTATTTAATTTGCATATGCAAGAAGGTGGATCTGTTTCTAATCACCTGAATGATTTCCATGGTATTGTTAATCAGTTAAGTTCTGTCAATATTGCATTTGAAGATGAAATAAAGGCTCTTTTAATATTATGTTCTTTGCCTGAAAGCTGGCATGGCTTGGTAATGGCAGTTTCTAATACTGCTTCTGCTTCGAATATTTTAAAATTAGAGGATGTGGTTAGTGTTATTTTAAATGAGGAAATTCGCAGGAAAAGCACAGAAGAGACATCTGGGACATCCGAGAATGCTTTAAATCTCGAGAGCAGAGGAAGGCAAAAAGAAAAGAGCAAGAGGAGATCAAGATCTAAGTCTAAGGGAAGAGGCAGATCCAAATCTAGGAATGGCAGAAGGCCACAATGCTGGAACTGTGGAAAGTTGGGGCACATAAGCAGAGATTGCTGGTCAAAGCCCAAGGAGGACAATCAGCACGAAGGAAAGGAAGAGACAAAGGTTGCAGGTATTGCACAGGATGCTCTTATTTTCTCTTTGCATAATAATATAGAATCTTGGGTATTAGATTCTGGTGCATCTTTCCATGCTACCCCTAACAGAGAATATTTCAGTGACTATGTCCATGGAGATTTTGGAATAGTGTACTTAGGGGATGATGAGCCTTGTAAGATTATTGGCAAAGGTAAAGTGCAGCTAAAGATGCAGAATGGCAACACATGGGTGTTGAGAGATGTGATGCATGTTCCTAGTTTGAAGAGAAATTTGATTTCTGCAGGTAAGCTAGGTGATGAGGGTTGTACAGTAACTCTCACAGCAGATTCTTGGAAGGTGACCAAGGGTGCACTTGTTATGGCCAGAGGTAAGAGAGAAGGTACTCTCTATTTGTGTAATTGTGTTACTAACAAATCTCCTTCAGTTTTATCTACTTCAGATGTGGATGCTAAATTGTGGCACTCAAGGCTTGGCCACATGAGTGAGAAGGGGATGTCAATCCTTAAGTCTAAAGGTATGCTTTCAGATTTGAAAAGTATGGATCTAGAATTTTGTGAGCATTGTGTATTTGGAAAATAGAAAAGGGTTAGTTTTCTAAAGACTGGGTCTACTAAGAAAAGGCAAAAGTTGCAGCTTGTTCACACAGACGTGTGGGGACCGGCTCAGGTAGCCTCTATTGGCGGATCACAGTACTATGTTACATTCATAGATGACGCCACAAGAAAGGTATGGATCTACTGTATTAAAAATAAATCTGATGTTTTTGAGACTTTCAAGATTTGGAAAGCCATGGTTGAGAATGAAACAGGCAAAAGATTAAAGTGCTTGAGATCTAATAATGGTGGTGAGTTCTGCAGTCTTAAGTTCAAATTGTATTGTTACATAGATGGAATCCGTAGGCAAAGGATGGTTCCAAGGACACCTCAGCAGAATGGTATTGCTGAGAGGATGAACAGAACTATCATGGAGCGTGCAAGATGTATGAGATTGCATGTAGGGTTGCCCTTAGAGTTTTGGGCAGAAGCAGTTGACACCGCAGTGCACCTGATCAACAGAGGACCCTCTACAGCTCTGGATGGTGGAATTCCAGAAGAGGCATGGACAGGTAAAAAGGTAGATCTCTCATATCTCAAAGTTTTTGGTTGTGAAGCCTTTGTGCACATAGATAAGGAAAATAGAAAGAAGCTTGATCCTAAGTCTATGAGGTGCACGTTTATAGGCTATGGCTCAGATGATTTTGGTTTCAGATTTTGGAATCTAGGAACTAACAAGGTAATTAGGAGTCGTGATGTTGTTTTCAATGAAAGAGTGATGTACAGTGATCAGATAAGGAAGCTAGATCAAGCTGGGCAGAGCAATAATGAGTTGGACAAAGTTATGGTCCAAAATGAGCTCGCGGAAAAAAGAAATAATCACTTACAGGAAAACATAGAGACCGACGTCGGCAGGTTTGGAACCAGCGTCGGCAGTACAGAAACCGATGTCGGTCATACAGAGACCGACGATGGCAGACCAGGCACCGGCGTCGGCCAGGAAGAACCGGCGTCGGCCAGTAACAGGTCTATAGGTGGCCGAGGTCGGTCACTGTCAGAAAATTTGGGTGGACAGATTGTGGAAAACGAGTCCAAGACACCAATCAGGAGGTCTGAAAGGGTAAGTAAGCCTCCAATTAGATATTCTCCTTCCTTATATTATTTATTGCTAACCGATGGTGGAGAACCAGAAAGTTTTGAAGAAGCTTTACAGGTGGAGTGCAGGAGTAAGTGGGAGCGTGGCATGGTTGAGGAGATGGAGTCCTTAAGAGAGAACCAAACATGGGATTTGGTTGAATTGCCAGCTGGTAAGAGAACACTGAAGAACAGGTGGACCTATAGGTTGAAGGAAGGTGAGGATGGATAGATGAGGTATAAGGCCAGATTGGTTGTGAAAGGATTTGCACAAAAGCCAGGTATTGACTTTGGTGAGATTTTTTCTCCTGTTGTTAAGATGACTTCTATAAGGGTTGTATTGTCTTTGGTTGCTTTTGAGGATTTGCATCTTGAGCAGCTAGATGTTAAGACATCATTTCTTCATGGAGATTTAGATGAGGAAATTTACATGGAACAGCCAGAAGGTTTTGAGGTCAAGGGTAAGGAGAAACTAGTGTGCAGGTTGAAGAAAAGCTTGTATGGCCTCAAGCAAGCTCCTAGGCAATGGTACTTAAAATTTGACAGGTTTATGACTGAGCTTGGCTACAGTAGGTGTCAATCAGACCATTGTGTATATTTTAAGAGATTTGATAACGGTAGATATATTATTCTATTGTTGTATGTAGATGACATGCTGGTTGCAGGGTCTCACATGCAGGATATCTCAGAGCTTAAGGTAAAATTAGCTCAAACGTTTGCTATGAAGGATTTGGGAGTAGCAAAGAAAATCCTTGGCATGAGCATTAAGAGAGACAGAGAAAATCACAGATTGATATTGTCTCAAGAAGATTATGTGGACAAGGTGTTGAAACGGTTCAATATGCAGGATGTTAAACCGGTAAGCACACCTTTGGCTGGACATTTCAAGTTAAGTAAAGAACAATGTCCCAATTCACATGATGAGGTAGAGTACATGAGTAAGGTTCCATATTCTTTCACGGTAGGAAGTTTGATGTATGCAATGGTGTGTACTAGACCGGATATTGCCCAAGCAGTAGGAGTAGTAAGCAGGTATATGGCCAATCCAGGAAAGGAACATTGGAAAGCAGTACAATGGATCCTTAGATATCTGAGAGGAACCAGCAGTAGACACTTGTGCTATGGAGGTTCAGATACTTCTCTACATGGCTATGTAGATTCAGATATGGCAGGGGATTTGGATGGCAGGAGGAGCACCACAGGTTATGTTTTTACTGTAGGTGGAACATCGGTTAGTTGGATATCTAAGTTGCAGAAGGTTGTAGCCTTGTCAACTACAGAAGCAGAATATATTACAGCCACAGAAGCTAGCAAGGAGATGATATGGATGACACGGTTCATGGAAGAGCTTGGAAGGGAGCATGGGAGTTGCAGATTGCATAGTGACAGTCAGAGTGCAATCCATTTAGCTAAGAACTCAGCTTTTCATTCTAGAACCAAGCACATACAGCTAAGGTACCACTTCATACGGCAGGTATTGGAAGATGGTGAGTTGAAGCTGGAGAAGATCCATAAAGACAAGAATCCTGCTGATATGCTAACAAAACTGGTTACTAAGGAGAAGTTGAATCTTCATTCAACTTCTATTGGTCTTCATGATTGAGTTGAAGATGGAGGAGCTAGAAGATGTTGCTGTACAGGTACTGGTGCAGCTGGTTTATCTCCAAGTGGGAGATTGTTAGGGTGTGGAGCTAAAAGCTTCACCAAGGAGCATACATAAACAGGTTCGGGTCTACACAGACGCCGACATCGGTCAGGAGCGACCGACGTCGGTCAGTTGCAGTTGCAGAGGCGCCGACATCGGCAGTATGGTCAGCCGACGACGGTCACAGGCGAACAGGCAGGAACTGACGTCGGTTACCTGTGTGTCCAGAAAGCAATTTTCGAGGACAAAAGCGAGTGTTTTCATGATGAGTTTGAGTTGTAGACTCAAGCTCACGTCTCTATTGTTAGCAATATTATTTTTAGAGCCCTTGTTGAAGAGGCTTAACTGTTTGTTGTAAGAGCATGCTCAAGTTTCCTATTTCTATATGTAGGAGAGATCTTCTAAGCTATTGTATGAGAGTTGAACTGTAAGAGTAGAACATTGTGAATGTTTGAAGGACAGTACTTGAGAGAGAGCTCTTGAGGAATAGAGATCTAGTGAGAGATCTTGTGTGCATCTGAGAGAGGTGTGGAAGAACAAAGTTCTTCATTTGTATTCCTATTGTAAAGAGTTTTTAATACAAGTTTTTAGGGTGTTTTCTTGTATATCTTGTTCTGTGCTATTTATCATTTCAGTTACTTATCTATCTGATTTATTTCCGCATTCATTGCTTTCACAAGTGTAATCCATTGTTGGTTGATCCCCAACATGACATTAATGAGCCACATGTCTTTCAACATGGCCCTTGGTTTTATATTAATGACCCATATTAATTTTATTCCTTACCTTCATAAAATTTTAAGTCAATGATAAAATAATGTGTTCATTTAAAAATTATTATTTGTCAAATTTTTACAATTAATTGGTCCCTTTAGTCCTAATGATTGATCACACCTAAAAATGAAAAAAATGGCATGCCAATGAAAAAATCATTGTATGACTTCCCACAATGCAAATTTTCCTATTAGATGACCTATTTAGACTTTAAAATAGTTAAACTATCTAAATTCCAAAATTTTAGGCTAGGAGGTGGTGTATTATGAAAGTGTGGGACCCCAAAGTTATAGGTCCCAATTACTAGGCCCCTTCCTCTATTTACTTTAGGTTTTACCAACAAAGTCTTTTGAATTCATTACTATTTCAAGTCAAAACATGAGCCTTACATTCTTATTTTTTTTAAAATTATGGTGGATCTATGTTTATGTATATGTCGAGGAGCTGAGTTATGGGGTGGTAGCCTTCAGCCCTAGCATACTTCAGGTTTGACCAACAAAGTCTCTAAAATTTCATGTAATGTTTAGATTTAACTCCCATGTTGGACCTTTCCCCCCATTTTAAATGTATTTTATCAATGGGATTTATTTAAAAAATCATCAATCTCATTAATTATTTTTTATGAAATTTATAGCTATTTTATTTAAAATATTAGTCCATTTCACATGGGAAAATTTTTAATTAAAAAATATGCAAAATAGGGCTTTGTGTGAAAGGAGACATTATATGACACAAATAAGGCTAAATTAATCACCTAGAGTAAGGAGGTTTGAAACAAGTGATAGATCTCAGTCATCTAGTTTTCCCCAACTAATATATGTCAGGTCATCACCCTCAGGCATGGGCTCCAAATGATTCTTTTCATTTTAATTCATTCATTGCCATATTTTTATCATGGAAATCTTCTTTCATGCCATTTGGAAAAGTCTTATGAGGAGATATTACTAGGCCAAGTGTGGGATATTATCATGATTGGGAGGAGGAACCTAATCTCCATGTTGTGTATAAGAGATACCAATCAATCCAATTGTGAGGGAAACTTCAATATTTCCCCCTACCATCACCACCCCTACCCCTTGGGAGTTGTATCACTTGGATGTGAAGAGGTAAGAACATAATAAACAATGTAGGGAGCATTGTTCTAGTGATCTAAGAAAATATGGATATGGACCACCTTGTTTTACCCTATTTTTTATTTAATTGTGTTAATAGGTTGGAAAATTTATATATATTTATATTATAATATATGAAATTTAAGCATAAATATGAATATAAAACATAATTTACTAAAATTGAAATTGACAAGTGGCATTTTCTAAAAATAATTAGTACAACCAATAATTGAGATAATTAGTTTTTCTAGTTTTCCATTGGTTGTAACTGATTTATAACAAAGGAAATCATAATAATATAGGACTATGATTGCTCAAATCCAAAGGCAAGGTCTTTGTATATTTGTGGATAGGTTTATGCTCCTTTGACACTAACACAGGCCAATTGTGTCCATTGACTACAAACATGCCCACTTTGACTATGATGAATATATGGTTATTAAGCTACCTACACCAATGTTTTTAAATAGGGATGAAATACTTTTTTTTCTCTAGATATTATGTAGAAATCATTGTTTTACTTATATTTGCCTTAAAAACCTTAGGGGAACTTGTGAGAGCTATAAACCTTCAAAAAAAGAGAAGTGTAATGGGTTGAGATTAACTTAATGACCCCATTTGATGATTGACCACTACCTATATATCTAAATACTATAAGGATGGAATCAAGCCATACATAGTTATACCTCATAGAGTGATTGTACAATTATGCTCCTTGACTATATGTATGCAACTAAAAATTTAACTTTGATACTTGACAATGTTAGCTCTTGACTTGATTTGAGATACTTCGAAATTGGCCTGTAACTACTCCTAGTGAATGATATTTAATTTTTTAAGTATATGGCATATTTTATCAATGTGCAATAGTGTATAAGTTCTAAATAGATAGTTTCAATCTAAGAGTCAAATTCATTTGAAATGAGGTTCTATTTTGATTTTATAGTGAATCTTTTGAATAATTTCCTTTAGCAAACTTGTGAAACATATAGGGTGACCCAAATGAATATTTAAAAATTTATAAATAATGTGAGGATGAGGCCATACTAGGGGGACAAGTTTGTAGTAATAGACTTGTTTTCCTAGCGTGGATTTATCCTAAAAAATTAGGAACATTTATCTTGACACAAAAAATAATCTAGGAGTGATATAAAGAGGTTTGAGTACTGACAAGGAAATTATGTGTAGTAGTGATGAAAAATTGATGGGTCAAGCCTACACAAATATAAATGCCTAGAGGAATGGTAAATAAGAATAATTTATTTAGGTGTAAGTTGAGTGGTTTAAAATATCTCAAGAATTAACATTGTCAAATACGTATGACTAGATTTAGGTATGTACATTTCCATTCTTTAATTCTATTAATGAAGTTACTAAAGTAAAGGAAAAATAAAAGCCTGAGTGTGTACAACACACTTTGTCTTTTGATAGGAAACTCCAATTGTGAAAGGCACTTATTTTAGCAAACCCTACAACTACACAAGAAGTATTCATTGTTCAGTTTTAAAATTTGAATAAATCTAAAAGTTTGAAATTCCAAAAATTGAAAAGAGAGAAAGGAAGGAGTAAACTTGTAATGAAATTAAACCATGTTTCCTTGTAACTTGTAAAAACATTAGAGAAATGTGCCCCATTATTGAAGCACTTGGAGAGATGATTATTCAATGTTGAACTATTGGCATATTGAGAGTGATCAAATCTCATTTTAAAAATAACTAATCAATCCCTTGAGTTTGAAAGATGCATAATCCAACTCTCATGAATGGGGAGAAGTAATCAATGTACTAATCCAAAATAAGGTATGACCATGAGGGGTTTACTATAACTGATGTCAAGGGTATTGAATGTCACTAGACTCAAATGTACATTATATTTAATAAAAATATGGAACCACACAATGGGTTCACTAGAAGTAATGCCAAGTATATTAAAGTGTCACAAGTCTCAAATATACATTATATGTAATAGGAAAAATAACACCACTATAAATGGTTTTAGATTCTACTTGCATGATTTAAAGATAGTGAAGAATATTAATTCCCCTATCATAACCACAATGATAATATATTTGAAGTGAAATAAAAACCATTTATCTTTGAATCTGTAAACTATATTGTAGTGTAAATGCACATGAACCAATATCATGCCTTTTACTTTGAAAAATGTGTGCATGTGCATAAACCAATATCATGCCCTTTGAATATGTGTCAAATGATATAAAATTATATGCATCTATCTGCTCAAATGTAAAACATGTAATTTATGTTCTTTTAAATGTTTTGCATATGCCCATGCATATGCATCTAAGTATGTAGGAATGTGTTCTCATTTATTTATAAATAAGTGTATATACATGTCATATTCCCATAAAATATATATCAATGTGCTAGTATTTGTCATGTGTCTTATTTATGAATTAATTTGAATATTTGAAACCTGCACAATATCATAAAATCTGATTTTTGAATCTTTGCACTCTATATTAGTGCATAGAATATAAGTTTTGAAACTTTAAAACTTTTATTATATCATATAATATGATTTTTATTATCATATAGGTCTGAATCTCTAAAAAAGTCCAACTTTAATGCCAACCTTTTCAGATGAGGGATGTAGCTTGAAAGTCACTCATCTCAATAGAAGAGTTAACTATATCATGTGCTAAAAATAGATTCATGTATAATCATGTCAACATGTGGGTAGTATGTTATCATAATAATGTAATTATCATTTAAAAATGTATGTAACTTATTAAATATGAGTCATACAAGTTTCAAGTCTAGTTATATTTATAAATGAGGCATGTAGTAAAGTAAACATATTTGAATAAGACTATGTAGTAAAATAACATGATATGAATCATGACACCACTAATGAATATCAATAATTACAAAAAACATAACACACAATGTCATATAATGTCACACAATATTAGACATAAGGCCAAGGGATGCATACAATAGACATGAATAGTTAACAATAAACAAGGTCAAGAGCCACACACAAAGGACATTAATAATATCAAAAACAAGAGGCATTAAAATATATCACACACAAGGACAAGTGTCCACACACAATAATAAATAAATGTATATCCTATCATATAATAAAATAACAACATCAAAGGAGCATAAAACAATTGAAAACTAGTCTTCACTAATCCATATGTATCAATGCCACATCATATCAAAGTAGTGTATCCATCTAACACAATTTAGGATATGTGTAACTAGAAATACACTTGTAAGATATGTAGCTCAACATGGTGGAAATGTCTCTCTCTCTCTCTCTCTCTCTCTCACACACACACACACACACACACACACACACACACACACACACACACACACGTGTGTGTGTGTGTATATTTGTATGTATGTATGTATATATATATATATTAATGTATATATATATATATGTGTATATGTATGTATATGTGTGTGTGCGCGCGTGTGCACGCGCGCGCGCGTGTGTGTGTACATATATGTATGTATGTATGTATCTACACACACACACACACACACACACACACACACACACACACACACACACACACACACACACACACACACACACACACACACACACACACACACATGCACGCATGCACGCACGCACGCACACACGCACGCATGCACACACACACACATGCACACACACACACACACACACACACACACGCACACACACACACACGCACACACACACGCACGCACGCACACACATCAACATGCCTCTAGTGATAGATAAAATTAACTCCCCAATTAAACCTGACTAGCTAATAATTTCATAATATTTGGTAAATATGATGCATAAGGGGACCACTTGGTTTATTGATTATGATACAATTATTAATTATCAATCTATGGGATGCAAACTTTCAAGGTGTTGGTGTTATATGCACAACACTAGTATCACATGAAAATTAGGGTTCTAATTTTTATTTAGTAGAAACACACTTGTAGAAGGGAAATGATGGGAATTCAATTCAAACTTACATGAAAGGGAAATTTCAAAAAAGGAAAAGATAATAAAGGAAATCATGACTATTTTGAATTTGAAACATAGGTATACTCATTTCTTTGTAAATGAGTACATGTACATACTATTTTAGAATTGTAAATGAGTGAAACACAAATATTATCAAAGTAATTCAAGTTATCTAAATGTCATAAATTGCATGAAAACCATAGGATAATTTAGAGCAAATTCAAAATAAGAAGTGGGCTTCATATTAACTCATTATATAAAAAGTATAAAATAGGTATATTATATAATGAGATATTAGGTCACCAAAAAGTATCAACTCATCTCAGATTTAGAAAAAAAATTAAGTGTATTCCCGTAATGACCTTAACAACCTTAAGAAAGTTAAATAACCACCATGTAGGTAAAACCAAATATGGAAAAAATCCTACACTAACACCCCCATAAAACATAGCTTAGGTGCGTAGAATAATTGGGTCTAGGAAATGAGGCCTAATGAGGTGCCCAAGCACAAAGAAATTCACATAAAGTGTAAAAAGGAGAAAACTTGTAGGAAAATCTCTTCCCTAAAAGAGAGACAAGTGGAAAATAGTGCATGCTCTAAAGACATCAGGAACAACCAAGCATGCATCCACAAGTGAGAAAAATAGGGTGCATAGAGAGGATAAATAATAAAACCCCATAGAAGATGTTGAAGCTACCTAAAGTAGAGCTTGTAGAATGACAAATGTTATATATGATATCCTCTACTTGAAGATTGAATAATCTCCATCCACAAAAAATATGTTTTTTCCCTTTGGCAAAGGAAGAATACAAATGGTGTACTAGAATTCTGCCCATTCCATAGTGGAAGATGAGAGAAATAGTATGAATATATATATGTAGGGTACCAAAAAAAAGTGTGGCATAGATCTTGAAATATTGTGCATAAGAACTGAAAGTAATGCTACTAAATTGAACCTATCATAAGTAGGTGTAGTGAAGATTGGATCACCATGGAAAAGTGAATGTGTCCACCAAGTGTCGATGGATCTCAAAACAAGGTGTGATTATTATAAAATAAAATTTGATCCTCATTCATAGGAAGAGGGACAACTGCTCTATGTAAATATGGTGCAATGGAAATAAAGGTAAATAAGGATTTCAAAATGCCTTGTAACTGCATGCTAGACTGCTTGATGTCTAATGAGTCTTATATCAACATATATGTTCCTTGTAATGTTTGAATTGAACCAGAGGTAGGTGGATCAAGAACTAACTCCTTAATATCTACAATGTGACAAGGAGATGGTATAGGTATGTCCCCATCACTACTATAGTCATCTATGTTAGAATAAAATTCATCAATCTTAGAGATGTGCTCAGGCTTAGAAGTGTCTTCAAGTACAGGTGAGTATGATAAATAATAATGGCATGGATCATTCACTGAAGGAATTTCCATTTGAAGTGAGTATCATGGATCAAAAACTCTAAAAATTAGAGAAGATAATATAGATGAAGCATGCATATCTAGAGGCTTAATATATACAAAAACATATGAGTTATCGAAGCTCTCAAAGGGTGTTCTCACACTAGAAACAATAGACTCCTCTAAATTACAAGATTTTGATGGATCTAGAAGAGAAACATCCTGAAAAGGGATATAAATAGAATTTTTAATAGGATAATTGAGGTCTAGTAGAATCACATCTTGTAGTGGTGGCTTGGTAGAAAGAAGAACACTATTCATCATGGATGTGTCATCATAAGAAATAGGAGTAGGAGGAGGGAGTACAATAGTATTTGAAGATATAGTATGAAGTTTAGGAGGAGGAGTGATATAAATCTCATTGGGATCTTTAAAAAGAGATTGTAGGATACTCTAAATAGTGCTGAGACACATTGTTTGTTACACATGGTGATGTAGATGATGAAACATGAAACAATAAGTGACCACAAACCTTGTCACAAGAGTTATCCCACTGAATCTATTAATCATGATCTATGGGGGTATGAATTTGTCAATATAGGAATGGAATATGATTCTTCCCCTTTTTTTTAAACAAGCATTTCATGTAAGAATGTCAATAAGAATAGTTAGTCTTACTACAAAGAACCATCGGTTTAGAATCAACTTTCCCCCATAAGTGTTCCTCAAGTGAATTTGATGTGATTGAGAGAAGACACCAAAGAAGTGCATAAATACACAATACAATTACAATGACTCCCTGATTATAAGAACAATACACGCTTATAAAGAGGATGTTGGGAAAAATTGAGAATCTATCCAAATGAGTAGTAAGTGTATAAATCAACGTAATGTATAAAATGAGAATATGCATAATAAAAACCAAAAAATGCATAACACCACAAAATATCCCCTTAGAATTATCAATAGTAACCCCCCAAAAGTTAAAAATACAAGCATACTTGTATAAACATTAGGCACAACCCATAATACATCCAAGAGGTAATGCAATGTGAATAATAGGTATTTATAGATGGACCGATACTATGTCCAATGAATAGAGAATGAAAACATAATAACTTTTTAAGAAGATGAAACTCAAAAAGGAGTAAACTGATCAAAAGTTATGCATGTTTTAAATTCCTAGTAGTAGAGGAAAATATGAATAAATTTGAGAAAATTTGGGTGTGTAAATACTTTGAGCTTTCATAAAAAATCTCCACCCATCAAAAATTTGAAAATGTTTAGGTTGAATGGAGAATTGGTTGGGGCTAGAGTTAATCCCCCACTATTAGTAATCAAAATTTAAGCCCCCCATGTGACCATACCATATGACAAAAGGGATAAGAATGAGGATGAGGGCTTCCCTCCCACTTTATGACATCACATTTAAATCATCAAAATATCCCACAAAGGTGATGAATAGTGTCATTGGTGCCTTGATTAAACTTGATAGCCTTCTAAACATCAAAATAATGTAATGAAATGTGGGAGGAAAATGACCTTTACTCGCATAGGTGGAAAATTTTATGGGGTTTGCTTGTATGTGGGTCAAATTATAAGGGGTGTTTTTACACCTATCAAGTTTTAATATGTGATTAATCACCCTCTAGATTTTGATGTATATTTGGACAACCCAAATGTCTATCAGGTATTGAAAGTCTAATGGTTGAGTTTTAACCTTACATGAAGCATAAATGAGATTCGATGGTGTGTGAGGAGTAGGTATGGGTTATGATGGTGTGTTTGGCACCTTATCAAGATATGAATATTACTTGTGCAGGTGTTGGGTTTTGTCAACCTTGCATGTAGAGACTTGAATGTATACTATGAGTAGAATGTTCGATGACCTTATGTCTACTATGAGTGATTTTTAGGCAATGGTTATGGGTTCCTAAGGGTAGTCATTTTGGATTCCTAAGGCTAGATATTGCATGTGCCTCAAACATACTTATTAGTAAATCCATATAAACACTATTAAACTATGATACTTAATCTAGAAATTATTAATGTGTTTATCAACAATAAAAATATGCAACATGGATAAAGGTATGGTTGAGTGCTTATCAATGGCCAAAATATAAGGGATTTATATAATACTATTATGTGATATGAGTGTCTTTTATTGGCCTCATCACCCAACATAGGCATGGCCAATGGGTAAAATGGAATCCAACATCTAGGAAACCATGTATGACACTCATATACCTCATGAATTTCATGTGTGTATGGAAAATAATATGTTATCTATTAAAATATGTGATATATAATATATGTAAATAAGTAAACTATCAAATCATGTCATGATTTTTTTATTTTTGAGAATATTTTAAATGTTTTTTATTTTTATTTAAATATTTTAATGTTTTTGTATTTTTGAAATATTTGATTTTATTTAATTTTGATGTGTGTAAAAAGAAACTAGCCAATGATTCCATCAATGGGAGAACCATACTGCATGCCTATATCATAGAATTGAAGGGTGGATTTCTACAATGAAAAGTGTTACATGTAGATGAATCCAAATATGAAAATGAATCTAGTGATATGGTGTTTAAATATCTATATTTTTAACTCTAAAAACTATTACTAATTCTCATTATTATAAATCCTAATTTATAACTCTTAATTATCTCACCACCTACATATCTACAACTTCTATAGGGTAGGTAAGTGGTTTATTTAGAATTTATAGGAATAAAGTGGTTACAACCATAAATATTATGATTAACCCGAAAATATAATCTATTGTAGGTAATTTATCTTGATAATTTATCATATAATCTATTTCAAGATGTGTAAATCTATAGATCTTAGGACTTAGTGGAGTCCACTATATGGTAGGTAGAGGTCTCACTTCATGTGTTTACTATAGAATATACTAAACTATCCTTGCTACTATTTTGGGATGCACTACAAAAGAATATATATTTGAATTTTGAGTAACTCTATGATGTGCATCTTGTTATCTAAGAGAGTGTGTTGATCTTCTTTTAAATACCTATATATAAATATCTTACACAAATATAATAATTATGTCTGCACTACTCTATTGAATAGGTATAACGACTAAACCTACAATGCACTATTGAATAATGACAGTAATTAACTATGATGATGGTGGGGGAGTGGAGTTACCACTGACTATAGAGGGTATTCATATTGAATTCCTGAGAATTTAACCACTTTATTACAATATGTGTGTGTGTGTGTGTGTGTGTGTGTGTGTGTGTGTGTGTCTATATATATATATATGTATATGTGTGTGTGTGTATGTAATTTGGATGACATTACATAGAGATTTTGTATCCAAGGGTGTCCTAATAACATATCAAAGAGCCTTAAGCTTGGTAAGACTAAGAATAGAGTAGCCATTATTTCTAAAAAAACCTAAAGAAGTAACATCATATGCCTAAGAATGTTATGTGTATGCCCATCAAATGATTTAACTATCTTTGATGTATCTTATAAATTCTTCTCTATGTACCCAAGAGTGTGAACAGTGTCATTGTGCATGCATTATCACTTGATCCATTATCTATCTTGAAATTGTGAATGGGTTATTTATTGATATAATCTAAAATATATATTACATGTCTATCTAAATAATCATCCATGATCTCATTATCACTGAATATGATCATAGGTAGTGCTATTGATGTGATTGTATGTGCACCAATAATACCATGTATTGAATTCCCATATATCTAAGGAGGAGGATGCATATTGTAAGCATGGTGTACCTTTAAATTATCATTAGTTTATACTACACAACTTATAATTAGATTAATAAATAATTTAAACTTTACATTATCATTTTTAAGTGATATAACCTCTTATGTGGGTATGCTTATCTCTATGGTATTATCATCAATGAGATCTTGTATCTTATGTGTTATCTTGTAATACTTGCTTATAAAATATCAAATACATCTATGGTAGTCATAATATGTTTTGATGTTGAATCCATTATGCTAAGGCTTATTTATATCATCAAACTATAATTGTGGAGGGATAGATATGAGAAACTAGTAAAGTAATTTCTATAGCAAGACATGATGAGGTGATGGTAATCATGTGAATTACCTCCTTGGTGGAGATATCAGCTATAGATTATTAGTTAGTTGTGATATTGTATTAAGAATGAAAAGTGTATCTTATACATTATCCTATAATACTTGATTATATAATATCAAATACATCTATGGTAGTCATAATATGTGTTGATGTTGAATCCATTATGCTAAGGCTTATTTATATCATCAACCTATAATGGTGGAGGGATACATATGAGAAACTAGTCAAATAATTTCTATAGCAAGACATGATGAGGTGATGGTAATCATGTGAATTACCTCCTTGGTGGAGATATCAGCTATAGATTATTATTTAGTTGTGATATTTTATTAAGAAAAAAACTTTTCATTCATTCTTTATTTCATTAGATTTTAACTTGTATCTTAGTTTTATTTAAAACTTAGTTTTTGAAGTAGTTACAACATTTGGTGCATATTTGAGTTTTTTCAAAGCTATAAACTTGACTTCTAATTCTTTAACTATAACTCATCAAAATATTTGAATTTTTAAAACATTATATAATCATGTAATGGTGCTAGTAAAATTTTTGTGAAGATATATTTTAACTCATTTTATACAATAGAATTGGTCATCTTAGATAGCATACTTTTCTTATCTAAGAACATAACCACTGATTGGCTCATTTGGACCCTTGCTTGAGTTTGGAAATTTTTGCATAAGATAATTTTTCAAAAATTTTGATAGATAAGTGTGTTATAAATTAATCCTATAAAGGTTTTAATTCCTTAACTGATTGGAGTGGAAGATCACAAAACCATCACAAATCATAGTCTTTTAGGCTTTTTGGAAATAACTTGGTTAATAATTTGTCATTATATGAATAATATAAGCATGCTACATGAAATTATAAAAGATGTCTTTTTGGATAAAATTTACCTACATAGAGTGGAATATTAGGATCTACAAATTCTGATAGTAATGGGTAAGATAATATCTCAGGTCCCAAAGGATTATAACACAAAGTATGGGAGTCCATTGAATGAGTAGCTATATAGACACCTTTCTATAATTGAAACACCTTAACATGTAGATATACAAAAAATTTCTCAATAAATTTTTCATTAGGTGAGGTTGGTTATTGAGCACACATAGTAAATAAATGAGATGTGTATGATTCCTATGTAGAAATAGGCATTTTAATCTATAGTAAACATTATGATACCTCCATGATGCAGAGCATCACCAATAGACATAATTTGTAAACATGTTTAAGAAGTTATTTATGATCATACTGGTATTATAAGGTATTTATAAGTTTTATAGGGTCCATTATGAGTTATTATATTCATTATAAGTTTTTAAGTGGATGTGTTTGTAAGAATTTTAGAGTTTCCCACCAAAATGGCTATTTTAAATATTTGAATTTTGAAGTTAAGTTTGAAGGAAGTTTTAGAGTATTAGGTGAATTCTAATGTTTTAAAATGTTTCTAAATGGTAATATATGGTCCAAGAGGGTGATAATATGTGTATAAACATGTTTATCATGATAAATAAATGCAAATTCAAGAAATTTATGGTTGTAACTGCCCTCCATATGTGGAGTTGGCAAGTTTAGAAAGTTATTTGCATGTTTTAGCATAAATAAAAGAATATAATTTTGGTATAAGGTGTGAAATCATAAATTATGTGGTATATTATTATTATTTTTTTAAAATAAGATAGAGGTTGATATCTGAGTAAATAAAGAGACATCAATCTTCCAAAGAACCATGTCTGCCTTTTCATTCTTGTACATGGTTATTTTATATGCGAAAGAGATCAATCAATAAAGAATGTTTTAAATGAATGCATAGATAGTTAAGGATTAATGATACATAATACATAATACATATTTATATTTTATTAATTTATTTTTAATACAATCTTGGTGTTTACTTTTTGTTCACAAGTTGAAAAAGCAAACTACAAATTTTTTATTCTAACATAGAATTAAATGTTTAGCAACAAGGAGGTTGTGAGATCGATAATTTGGTTTGAGAGCATTGGGGGTGTATTATAGGTTTTATTATATATTGGATTATCCATTTGAGTGTAAATAATTCCATTTTAGTGTTCAAAATTCAAATAAAGTAGTAGACTATTTAACAATCCCCTGTTCAAGTTAGAACTTTGTATATTTGGCTTGTTGGAGGTGTTTTGGGAAGGTAAATGCATAAATAATACTAATAAAAGTTATATTAATATTTTTAATACATGATAAATTATAAAATAATTTTTAAAGTCTTTAAAATACATTAAAGTGCTAAAAACCACTCAGATTATCACACAGTCTTATAAAAGTGACCCAAAACTCTGTGTTTTGGGTTATAGGAGTTTAAAGGTTTTACAAGTGAAAATAATGATTTTATTAGGTTTATTAAGATTTGTAACTCATTATATAATTATTTTAAGTGAAATAAAGTTATTAAAATTCATTTTAGGTCTTTGTGTTACCTTTCAACCTAATACAATCCTAGAAGAGACCCAAAACCTTGTATTTTGGTTTGTTGGAGAGAAATGAAGGTTGGACTAGTGAAACTAGCCATTGGAGGAGGTTAATAAATATAGGTAAGAAATTTTATAGGTGATATTATTTATTTAAGTGTCATAAAACTCAAATAAACCCTTTTATTATGCTCTTATCCTCCATAACCCTGTGGTAAGAGTTTTGAAATTGGAAAATACTATAACTTCTACTTCCACTATTGAAAATTGATAAAAAAAAATTGTGATATGTTATTTAAGATTATAAATAGTATTATGGTATTTTTTAATTTGGTACATTACATATTGGTACATATTCTTGGACCGTGTGCTTGCATGAGGGATAAAGAGGCCTAATTAGTTGAAGGGAGTGTTGAGTCAGGTGGTTTCTCTTGTGAGTTTGATCATGAAAATTTTCATGAATCAGTAAGATGATAAGGGGTATATATATATATATATATATATATATATATATATATATATATATATATATATATATATATATATATATATATATTTGAAGTGTTTTAATTTTTTATAACCTATTGGGTTTACATGTGAACATGGCTACTAGAAGAGTCCTAATTAACAAGAGGGAAGTTTAGATAGTTGGTGTACCTTGAGAGATGTGAGATAAAACTTTGTGTGAATTTGAAACATGATAATGGGTACTCAAAAATATATTTGGTCTATGTAGAAACTATGTGTAATGGTCAAACTTTCTATATGTGTATAAAATCAGGGCTACAAGGAAAAGAGTCTCTAATGAAAAAAGTGTGAGTTGGAAGGAGAGCTCTTGTTTATAGTTTGTGCCATTAATTTATCTATATGAGAGTGTATAAATATAAATGGATAGGGACTTAAGAGTATTCATATGCTTGGTTTAGGCTATTAATCCTATGAACTTACTTCAAGAAAAGAACTGATTTGAACAAAGAATGAAGGGATGAAATATGTGGAGGAGATAATGATGGTGAGAATGCATAATAAGAGGAATGTTGAAAGATATTTATGATAGTATAAAATATTATACATAAAAAGAGGCTTAAGATCCTAATGAAACCAAGGAGTTGTATACACCCTAAATTGGTCAAGCAACCACACATATCATGTCTTTTCATAGTCCTCTTCACATGAGAATGAAACTAGAGAATACGAGCCTTGTTCGCACTAGCCATGTATTTATTTTACTTGTCTTGTTTTTGTTTCTCACTTTTTTCACCTTTCCATTATCTCAATTAACTGATCTATACCCCCAAAGACCCTTAGACTTGGCCTATGTCAGTCTTATCCTAACTTTTTGAGTCTCAGACAATAAAATTTTGATGGACTACAACACCCAATACTCCTATCTTCCCTGACACTATTCTCCATGGTCAATTTCCCTTACTTAACGGGTCCTAAACCCTTCTTATCCCATCCCTTAAGTTTTATTTATCTTTTTGATGTTGAGTGGCATGAATAAATCTCCCAAAATCAAAATAAAGAGTCTTTTATATAAATGACTTCACAAGGTCTTTTATATCTAGCACTTACTACTTTGGCACACTAAATAATTAAAATTAGTCAATAATATAGCTTAGAATTATGCATCACACATAGATTTGCATGTTTGATCAAGGAAGGGCCTAGGTGAAAATTCATTCTTACATCTACCGTGTATGTTGGTTATGTATGTTACCTAAGGGAGAAATATATTTGATCTGAGACCCTAGATTGAGGGTTAATGTATGAATCAATCAAGATAGCAGGGGTTCTAGATCGTGTGATCATACTTCCCCTAACCTAGTTTTTTTCCTTTTGGCTTTTGATATGTTTATTATTTCATGTGTGTAGGTAGATCTAGGGTTTTAGAATAAAATATGTCATACAGTGGCATAGATAGGTGATCATGAAGAAAGAAGGATAACTATAAGACCCTAAAATTAAACTACATCAAAATATGGAATCAAAAATCAAAATAGACAATAGTGCTGAAATTAGACAACAGTGATAGGTGCTTCTGTCTAAACAATAGTGATGAGAATTATTATCCAAAATTGATGATCTTATCCAAATCAAATTTGAGTTCTAGATCTAGAAACTAATCCTTATTCTTGACTATTTTTGGACTATTGTAGAAACTACAGATGATTGTTTTGCCTAGATAAGTCATTTCTTTTCCCCATGTAATTAATTTGATCAAATTGATATAAATATATGTTTTACTAAAATTAACTATATTTTACCCATTAATATATCCCCTTTATTATTTATAAACTAAACCCTATTTTCCTAGACATAATTAAACATTTGGTGAACCCAACTTACTTTGAACAAATATCAAAACCTTAGGTACCCCTAGGGTTTTCCTTCACATTTTTGTGCAAAAATTCAATTTCAAAATTATGATTTTTTTATAAATTTTTGTGCATTTGTTTTATTCAAAATGATTATATAATTTAAATCATTGAAATAATTTCAAATTTCTAAAACTCCAACCCAAAACCCTGTGTTTCCAAACTAGGTCCTCAAACCCCAAACCTTTCTCCCTTACAATTTTTAGATAAATTTTTTTGGAATTTTTGAAAATTGTTTGGAGTGTCAAAAATATTTAAAAAATCCCTATGTTAGTAGTCATTCTTGCATTTATTTGATTAATAGTAATTTTACATACTCTCTTTGGTGAAATCAATAAAATGGCCACTAAGGCACTTTTCCCCTCTCATCCTATAGATAAAGTTCTAATTTTTTCTCATAATTATGACAATGAATGGAAAAACTTGAAAAATTTCACATTAGCCAAAAATGAGGAAAATGATTTCATTTACAATAAAGAAAATGGCTATTATTTTAATGAGGAATATGATGATGCATATGAAAGTGATAGTGAAGAAAAAGTAGATGCATCTTCTTCTCTCAAACCTATCTCTTTTCACCCCTCTTCCAAAGAAAATAATTTTGATAAATGGGAAAGTTAATTTTCACCTCATTCTCCTATGCACAATACATCAAATGTACAAATTAGTCATGCAATTCTAAGTGAACCTCTAATTCATGATTTACTTGAATTTGAACCTAGTTTCTCCATCTCTTTTGCTACTTCTATGTTCAAATTACACTAATATAAATGAAATAAAATCAAATTTCCAATGCATAGTTCAAATGATCCATCTCATGTTCTTAACTCTACTTTTTCATCTCAAACAATGAAAAAATAATGTTTAAATGATAACTCTCTTACTCTTCTTTCTCATATTGAAAATTAAAATAATGTTTGCACTCCATTCAAGGATAACATAGATGCACATCCAATTTCACATAACAATTTATTGAATTTTAGAAAATAATTAACATCTTCTCATACCCCTCTCCTTAGTGATAATGAAAGTGATAATGATTATGATAGTGAACATGCAAATGAATATGATAATTGGAGTGAATATGAAAGTGATACTTCATATCTTTCAAATGAACAAAATTTTGATTGTGACAATGCATGGAATAATGATGACTATTATGCATATAATGAATAAGAAAATGCATATCATGCTTCTAACTCTTCTCACACTCCTTCTCTCAAACATAATGCATTACAAAATGTTGTTTCTACTTCTATGCATGATTCTATTTCAAATGATGTACATGTCAATGATAATATCACATCTTCTATTTAATTATAATGTGATACATTAAATTTTAAAGATACAAATGAATCTCCTAAGCCACCCCATACTACAAATACACCTATTTCTCACTCTCCACCTGAGAATGGTAACACACATCCCTCTACTAAGGTCCAAGTTACCATTCTTCTAAAGGTTCAAGTGAGCACACCCCCTCTCTATGATCCAATTGATAAATTCAGTATTCCCACAGCTAAAATAAATGATCAAATTTAACATTTAAATGAACCAATGCAATATAATAATGTACCATCCCAGGATATTATCTCTTTGATGCATGCAGTTGGTGAATTATAACATTAAGTACATCTCCTTACTTTGGAAAATAAGGATTATAACTCTTGGATAGATGCTAATGACTTACATGGTAACCCTCTTTCAAAGACATTTATCAAAGGTTAATTTCCTAAGAAATTCCAAATACCATTGTTTCATCAATTTGATGGCACTAAAAATCCATTCATACACCTTAAAGCCTTTTGGAAGGCTTTGCCATCTCATGTGAGTCCTTTGATTCTACTTAAGTTGTTCCAGTAGACATTAGTGGGTAATGAACAAAATAAGTTCTTTCATCTACTCCATATTGGTTCCTTGCATACATATGATGACTTAGAGGAGGAATTTATTAAATATTACATAGCAAACATAGGCCTTCATGTTACATATGAGAAACTTGTTGCATTGCATCAAAATCCGTCAGAGCTAGTTAGTGATTATATCTTATGATTTAAGACTTGCATGTTACACTTGATATATAAAATAATAAATTTATAGGTACAACATATATTTATTAAGGGGATTCACCAAACCCTCCTAGAGCATATATTATATCAGACAGAGTCCTCTTTTAGGCACTTATGTTATAGAGTTTTAACCTTGTTGAAAAAAATTGGATTGATTGAGTTATATTTAGTTGATCAACTTCCTCTAGATTTCATAGAATTACGTCCATCTATATCTCCTAACACACAACATCCACCATGTCACAAACAATATAGGAGACCATAGCTAGAAAAGCAACTAGTTAAGAATAGAGAACTAGTTTTTAGAGCACCACCTACAGTATGCACTATAGAGATCAACATTAGGGCACCACTATAGTTTGATTCAGAATGGGATAACCCATATGTCATATTATCATCAATAATAGATAGTAGGTTAATCACATTTCTTTCTACTCATCATTGAGATCCACATATCTTACACAGATAGACACATCACCCCTTTTGTAACTATAATCATATTTGTGGACATAGAGATAATGATTATTATGGACTCAAGGTCTATATTAATAGACGTGTTGATAATGACATCATATAATTCACATTGGGGGCACCAAGATCTCTTCCATCATGGATCCATAGACCTTATTCCTCCATGACTGAGTCATCTTAGGAAATTCCTTCATAGGAATCATTAGTTACTCATTGTGAACGTAATGTGGTTTCTAGGATAAAGACTCATAGGAGATCTCATATCCCACTTACTTAGAGGGTTTGAATTCTAGTACAATGAGAGAAACCTACATATAGCAGTGTATTCCATGGAGTACATAGTGTAGTTCCATATACATATACAACATAGTCATAGGCACCAAAATAGAGTTTTCAAGGTCCTATCTCACATAGCAACCTGCTATAATTAAGATTAGATGAACCCACATCATAAAGTATTGTTCCAAATAGATATTCACTACAGCTAAGTTTTTAAGGATTTATTTCATGTACAAAATCGATACAATTAATAATATATGAGCCCCCATCATAGGTTAAAATTCCATCTTGATTTATTGCTCAATCATATACATTACAATAAAGGCCACAGGGGGTTATTTCATGTAGCAATCCATTAGGATTGTGGATAAATGAGCCTCCTTCATAGCACATAGTTTTAGTTATGAATCCATTGAGGTTTCATCTTATATATTATCCATGTATAGATATAATTATTACACCATAGACAACATCAGATACATGGCATGTTCCTATACAACATGAGTAGTATGGACACTTATTCAGTTGGCCATCAAGGTTTAGATAGTGATATAATAGCCATGGGGCTGATATGCACAGAGTGATATTTAACATCCCCTTCTAGTAAAAAATAATATTCTTAGTTATAAATAACCATCCCTAGCCAAACCAAATTATCCAAATCCGGAGCTTACCAATATCCTATTTTACCAATCTTAAACCAATTCACTTTATCAAATCAATTTACCAATTACAAAATAACAAAGTTTTTTACTCACATATGATTCAAAATCAAAAATAGAATCACACTTGAAACTATCGACAACAATAAAATCACATCCCTAATACCATTTTACCAAACATATGCAACTTCAACATCAATGCTAAATCAATTGTTTTTAATCAACCATTTGTAACAAATATACCAATATACTCCAAATTTCATAACATAGTATGCATGATTCAAAATCAAACAAGTATCCATATATATATAATGTTTTTTCAATAGATATACACTAGTATCAAGTATAATTAGTCATGAATGGGCATCAGGCCCTCACTCTCTCCACCAGTGCTAGTCCCATAATCTACCCTAACACTTGATGGCCCCACACCTCCTCAAGTTATTGCATGTATCTTATAATGATTCTCTCACTATATTATCCAATCATGCTCCTCACACAAGTCTACATATCATCTATGAAGATCAATATACTCATCCATAATCCTCATACTAATAGATCCAAATTCAGGTGGGGGCATCCTATGCCTGTTTAGCTAAGCTCCCAACTCATCTCTCTCTTTTGATACCCTAACATATGTAGCTATCACTATAGAAGCCCTATCAAATATATGGGCATGGATACCAGTTATGATCTTCACTTGCTCTATCAATCCCTCCTCCACTACATCGTCAAGTACATATCATATGAGATCTTAAAATGTTAATTTGATTAATGTCTCCTAATCATCATCATCTCCACCTCCTTCCCCAACCTGTGTTTCATATTGAGAACCTCCCAATTCACCTATGCATAAATTATGACACTACATTATCTATATAATTTGAAATAAAATTAAAATCATAAATTTATACATAGTTCAAATGTAATCACTGCTTACCTCCCATCATCTAAATCAACTCAATATCCTCATACTATGGATCATCCCCTACATTTATAGGGTACAAAAGAGCCCATAAATGTCTATCCCACCACATGGTATACACATATATATTTCCAAATTCATCCAAATCTAAAATATATATGATTACATTACTCCTATCTAAAGGTAATGGTGTAAGCTCAGCCTCAGTAGGCCTCACATGAGCTCCTACCCTTATAGATGCTTGTGCACTCCTCACCCACACCCTGGTATTATGGGTACATCATGTGGTACCCAAAACTATCTAGTAATTCACTCATACTAAAATCAATAATTTACTCCACCCCAATGGTCATGTATCCAATAGATGACCCTCATGTATTGGATTTATACTCCATACTCAGCCCACTTAGGAAATCCTTTATAAGGCCTCCATCTGATGTCGTCATCCACCAATCTATCAAAAACCCACCTATAATGGTCCATCCCATGAGATAAACTAGACACTATGCTCATCCACCGCTCCTCAAATGGATGTGGAGGTACCCACTCTACCCTTCGTAATCAAATTGACCACACAATTACTATGTGCTCATAGTCCCAATAATGTAATAAGGTCATTGCACTCATCTCACCACTGAATGACTCCTATGTAAGCCTATAGAGGTATATATATAGGTGGGATAACACAGTCTTTCCCCATGAGAATATAGTGCCATATACCTCCACATTGTGCATAATCTTATACATCTTATATGCAATAGATATTCTACTCCCATCCACAACAATTAAATATTCTAACAAAATAACCAACCACTTCCATAGGCATAGAACATTAGACTGCACAATGATTAATAGTAAAACATCATTGTCACTATCTCTCTGATGTGTACCTAAGGTCACACGATCAAAGTATAAAAATGCATGATCAATTGAATTGAAACCCATGTCACCCTATATCATCACTCACTGCCCATTAACTGGTAAATGTAGTATATAATACACATCCTCCAAAGTCATAGTGTTGTCCCCTATAAGAAGTTAGAAAGTACATGTATCCACATTCCACTTCTTGCATCAGGTAGTCATCACATATTGGTCCCACTACAATGTACCTAGGTCACACACATGACCCAGGCCTAACTTATCCATAAACACTCTCTCATTAATAGATAGTGATAATAACCTCAATGTATCCATCACTCAACCCATGTAGAACTCTCTCATCCACACCTCACCCTATATCACCAAAAGTAGCACATCTATCAATCATTAATACCAGTTTGAAATCCAAGCTAACATAATAGTAAAAAGCAAAGAAACATCATAGAAACATTCTGCCTCTTAGACAATAACATTGTAGTAAGGATAATAATGTTAGATAAGAGCACCCTAAAAAGATAGGAGTGTTGAAACCCTTGATAGGAGTGATAGACTATAGGATAGGAACATTAGAAATAGAAGAAGCTTTCTAAGCTACTTTTAATCCCTCAAAAACACCAAAAATAGGCCTTAAATCTAATAAAACCCAAACATTTGAGTTGCTTACTAGGGTCACAACACCACCACTCTAAACCTAGGCCACCATCTGCTTGAACCGGTTCATGGTAGGTGCTCATCTCCTTGGCATTTTTATCACTTCAGAGCTCAAAATCTCAACCTAGTCAATGCACAAATGAATCAAGAATCAATCCAATTTCATATGTTAACCAATTTTTTTATTCAAAATGAAATACCATTTTGCTTATAACTGAAACCTGATAACTCCATTTTTCAAATTATTTCTTTCAATGAAATCATGATAATGATACCTTAGACATCAATCAATCTTCACTCTCTTACTACCTTATATGCCTGCTACGGCATGAACATTTCTATATTCTTCTTATACCTAGACACATGCCTTGGTCATCACTAATCAAAATGTGTTCCACTCTTAACAACACAATCTAATCAATCAAACAACCTTTCAATCTATTCAAGCATACCAACCTTGTTTCTATTACTATGCCACTAGTCATCACTTTTGGCTTGACTTCCTCTATTATAGATTTTGTCCCTCTCCCCAATAAGGAGGCATCATTCATACTATTCCTATTTATATACTTACCCAACATACCCATCCACTCTTATAAGTGGATACACCATGGTTCTTACACATCCAACATTCAAATTATCAGATTCAACTCATATTGATTAAGATATACAATTACTAAAATTATGTGGGTCATTCAACATTACTCAGGACCTTTAGAGGGATATAACTTCAGTTTATAGATATATAAATTATTTAGATATAGTGGTTAAAATTATATGGATTTAAAGTGATTTTGATACATATACAAACTTAGATACCAAATTTAGGGGCATGTACATGCTACATGTCTCATACATATTACTTCATACAACATGACATAGTTATAGAATCAGATAAAAGACTATAGGCATAGTGTAGAGCATAGTTTTTTAGTCTCCAATTTTACACATGAGACATGACAAGATATGTCATATCATATGTGGTTATATAGATCACTAAATTATGTAGATAAATCACTCACATACTAGATTTGGGGGCATAACATAGATGTTCATATTCTTCATCACTTAGGATTATAAATATGGAATTGTTAGACATGCCATTCTCTTCTTGCATATTGACCAAATTTTTGGATTATACCCAGCTATACCCAGGTTATCACCAGGTTAGATTACATGGCTATCTATAGTGGTTGGTCCATTATATTACTCAGATTTAGACTACAAGAGTTTGTGAAGGACAGAGGATGGACATTCATTTTTGGCCTCTGAAAGTTCTAGTTCAGATATTTATAGTGGGAGCATGATAAATTTTGCTCTTCATAGCACACAAATTTTATACATACATCTAGTTTATATGAGTTTATGTGGGATAGAGGATAGACATTGGTTTTGGGCCTTTGAACATTCTTCATCTTCAATCTGATTCAGTATAGGGTCAAGCATTACCCTCCTTCTCCATGATATACAAATTCCACATTTAGATTTAGTACATGGGGAATCCACTCCATGGATTCCTTCTCTCTTTAAGCACTACTCGAATCTCCATCCACTTCCTTGGCTAGGAAGTGAGTTAGACCCTTACAACACATTCACGTCCATGCAGGTAGGTTTAGGTATGAATTTTATTCTTCTTTATTTTAATCTAGTATTTAATTTCATTACATCACTCGAATAAAAGGGGGAAAATGTATACACCCTAAATTGGTCAAGTAACCACACATATCATGTCTTTTCATAGTCCTCTTCACAAGAGACTCTGACTAAAGAATATGAGCCTTGTTTGCACTAGTCATGTCTTTATTTTTCTTGTCTTGGTCTTATTTCTCACTTTTTTCACCTTTTCATTATCTTAGTCAATTGATAAATACCCTAGAGACCCCTATATTTAGCATGTGTTAGTCCCAAACTATTTTTTCAAGTCCTAGACAATAGAATTATAGTGGACTATAGTGTCTGACACTCCTATCCTCCCTAGTGGTATTGTCCAATGGTCATTTTTCCTTGCTTAATGGGTCTTCTTATCGCCTCTCTTAATTTTTATTTATCTTTTTAATGTCAGCTAGCATGAATAAAGCTTCCAAATTCAAAATAAAGAGTCTCCTATATAAAGGACTTTACAAGGCATTTTATATCTAGAACTTACTACTTTGGCACACTAAATAATTAAAATTAGTCAATAGTATAGCTCAAAATTTTGCATCACATATAGATTTACATGCTTGATCAAGGAAGGGCCCACGAAAAAGTTCATTCTTGCATCTACCATACACATTGATTATGCACATTCCCTAAGGGAGAAATAAAATTGATTTGAGACCCTAGTTTGAAGGTTAATGTAGGTAGTGATTAGGATAATAGGGGTTATAGATAGTAAGTTTAAACTAGTTTTTTCCATTTTAGCTTTTGATATGTTTGTTGTTTTTTGTGCATATGTAGACCTAGGTTTTGAGAATAAAATAGGTCATATAGTAGCATAGATAGGTGATCAAAAATAAATAAGGACACCTTTATGACCCTAAAATCATACCACACTAAAATATAGAATTAGAAATTGAAATAGACAATAGTGCCAAAATCAAACAACAATGATGGGCAATCCTATCCAGAAAATAGTGATGGCCACTCCTATACAAACTTGATGCTCCTATCTAGAGAAAATTTAAGTTGTATATCTAGAAATGAATCCTTGTTCTTGATTGTTCATAACTATTTTTGGAATATTCTAGAACTTGCAGATGACTATTTTGCCCAGATAAGTCATTTATTTTCCCCATGTAATTAAATTGGTCAAATTGGTATAAATCTATGTTTTACTACACTTGACTATATTTTACCCCTTAATCCAACCCCTTTATTATTTATAAACTAAACCATAGTTTCCTAAACACAATAAAATAGGAGTGAATAAGAAGATAGATCAAGATGCAAGAAAGGTCAGAGATAAAAGAAAGGAATTAAGATTAGTTGATTAGATCTAGGTAAAGGTATGAATCTGGTGTATTTTTCAAATCTATAAGTTGTGTAAGGTTTCATTTTCACCAAGGGGTATTAGATCAAGTAAGATCTTGGTATAGATTGTGTTTTTATTAAAGGTTACTATTTGAATTTGTTAAAGACTTCAATGGAGACTGTATGAAGCTACGATTGCAGGTATATAGTAAAAGAGAGTTGAGAAGTTTGAACGTCCATTGAAGAGAGATAGAAAAAACTCAAGAGAGCATAAGAAAAGTCCCAAGTGAGGACAAGGAAAAAGAAAGTATCAAGTGAAGACTATTAGTGTACCCAAGTGAGGTGTAAAGAAGATTAAAAAAATGAAATATGAGAAGATAAGAGTGAAGATCATAGATGATGAGGGTTAACACAAAAAGAAGATGAAAGAGAATAAGAGAAAGAAAGAATCAAAGATTGAAGAGGAAGTGAAAGAGTTGAGGTAAATTTTATAAAGTGTAGAGAAGGTGATTCTCATGATAGAGTAAATGTAAAAATAAGAGTATCAATATGGTTGGGTCATGAAGAAAAGGAGAGTTTAGTGGTCTATAGGGCTCCTTATGGAAAGAGGAAGAAAAATAACCATGAAAGAATAAAAAAAGAAGAATAAGATGCTTTACAGGAAATTCAAGAGAGAGATTGAATATTTTTGGATAATTGAATAGGTTGATATGCAGGGAAAATAAGGTGATCAATAACTTAAGGGAAAAGAAGTGATCATGAAGGATGTTGAGGAGTTGCCTATTTTTTATCTAGAAGAAGGATCAGTTCTTGGTGAAGAAGAAAAGGATGAAGTACAAGATGAGATGCAATAATAAGAAATAATGCCCATATTTGAGGTATCAAGAGGAGCATATGAGACTCCAATTTTTAAGACTAATTATTTGTGTATGATTGTAGGTGAAACTAATGAGAAGACATCTAATTTTTATAATGATAAAGATAAATTTGAGAGCTAGAAGCAAGCCAAGAAGAAGGAGATAGATGAATGGTATGAATAGATGGTGGCCAATGTTAGAGAGAAGATAATTAAGGATGATAAGAATTTGAAGATGAAATAATAATATGTTTATGAATAGTCACTAGAGAATAAATACCAAGGAAGAAGCATTTATGAGAAGATAGAGCAACCAAGAATACTTGAATAAACCATAAAAAAAAAGAAATAGGCTATGGAGTAGAAGAAAGGGTGAAAATGAGAACTAGCTAGTTGATTCCAAGTATGGTGAAGATAAATAATAGTTGGAGGAGATAGAAGATGTAGTGAACAAATAATTACAATAGGTTAAGTAATTCATATAGGTAGAAGAGGAGTTGACAACAAAACAAGCTAAAGTAAGGAAACAAAAAAATAAGAATCAAATAAGATGAAAGAAGAAAGACAAGAGGATAAATAATAAAAATGTCTTATAATAACATAATAGATAGAACTATAAAATAATAAATAAGTGGAATAAATCATATTTGAGAAGGAGCTCAAATTTCTCCCACTTGAAAAGTTTGATGTAGAGCATCACCAATAAACATAGGTTGAAAACATGTTTAAGAAGCTATTTATGACCATATTTTTATTATAAGGTTGCATAAGTATTATATGGTCCATTAAGAAATTATATTCATTATAAGTTTTGAAGTTGATGTGTTTGCAAGCCTTTTGGAGATTCCTGCCAAAATATCTATTTTAAATATTTAAATTTTTAAGTCTAGTTTAAAGGAATTTTTGGAGTCTTAGGTGAATTATAATTTTTTAAAATGTTTATAAATGGTCCTATATAGTCCAAGAGGGTGATCATATGTTTATCATGATAAAACAATGCAAAGTCAAGAAAGTTATGGTTGTAGCTGCCCTCTAAACATGAAGTTGGCAAGTTTAGGAAGTTATTTGCATATTTTATCATAAATAGAAGAATATAATGTTGGTATAAGGTGTGAGCGAATATATTAGTATGGTATATGAGTATTAGTGTTTGAAAGGATACGGAGGTTGATAGCTAAGGAAATAAAGAAAGATTAATCTTCCAAAGAACCCTGCATGCCTTGTCTTTCTTGTATATGGTTATTGTATATGTGAAAGAGATCAATCAATAAAGAATGTTTTCAACGCATTCACAAATATTTTCATATGATTAATTTTATGTAACCCATATTTATATTGTATTATTTTGGTTTTAATGTAATCTTGATGTTTACTTCCAGTTCATAGGTTGAAGATGCAAACTACAGAAATTTTATTCTAACATAGTCTTGAATGCTTAGCAATAAGGAGGTTATGAGATAAATTATATGGTTTAAGAGTATTGTTGGTGTATTATAGGTTTTATTATATATTTTATGATCCATTTGAGTGTAAAACAATCCATTGGAGTGTTCAAAATTCAAACAAATTGGTAGACTATTTAACACAGTGTCCTGTTCAAGTTAGAACTTTGTATATTTGGCTTGTTGGAGGTGTTTTGGGAAGGTACATGATTAAATAATTATTGGAAAATTTTAACCTTGGTCAGACATTATACAATTAAAAATTCCATTTTAGAGTCTTGAAATCCATTAAAGTGTTAAAAACCACTCAGACTATCACACAATCTTACAAAAGTGACCAAAAACTCTATGTTTTGTCTTATAAAAGAAATTTAAAAGTTTTAAAAGTGAAAATAATGGTTTGAAAATGTGTATTAATCCTAATTATTACTTATACAAGTATTGGAAGTGAAATAAAATGATTAAAATTCATTTGATGTATTTGTGTTAAATCTCAGCTTAATACAGTCCTAGAAAGAGACCAAAAACCCTATATTTTAGCTTGTTGGAGATAAATGAAGGTTGGAATAGTGAAAATAACCAATGGATAAGGTTTAAAAAGTTAGGGAATATTGGATTGAAGTTTCATAAAACTTAATTAAACCCTTTTATTGTGATTTTGACCTCCACATGCCTGTGGTAAGACTAACTAGGGTTTTGAAATTGAAAAATACCATAAATTTTGTTTCCCCAATTTAAAATAGATAAAAAAATTGTGATAATATGTTATTTGAAATTATAAATATTATTATGGAGTTTTTAGTTGGTACAGTATGACCTGGTATGGATTCTTGGACTAAGTGCTTGCATGAGGGCTAAAAAGGCCTAATTGGTTGAAGGGATTATTGAGTCAAGTGGTTTCTCTTGTGATTTTCATCATTAAAATTTTATTGAAGTAGTAAGATTATAAAGGTTATCCAAATATATATTTATTTTGTCTAGAATTGTTGTAAGGTGTTCTAACCTACTATGTTTACATATAAACAAGACTACTAGAGGAAACCTAATTGGCAAGAGGGAATTTGAGATAGATGGTGTGAATTGAGAGATGTGAGATAAAAATTTGAATGGAGTTAAAAAAGATAATGGATACTAAAAAATTGTTTGTTTTGTGTGGAAACTATGTTGAATTGTTAGTCTTTCTAGATTTGTATAAAATCAGGGCTACAAAGAATAAAGTATCTAAAGAGGAAAGTGTGAGTTATTAATTATAGTTTGTACCATTTATTTGGATATATGAGAGTGTATAAATATATAGGGAGAGGGAATTAAGAGTAATCATAAAGGGATAAGAACATTGGCTGCTTGTTTTAGGTTGTCAAACCTATGAACCTACTTCAAGAAAAGAGCTAGTTTAAATGAAGAATGAAGGGATGAAAGATGTGGAGGAGATAACGATGGTGAGAATGAAAAATAGGAGGAATTTTAATATATATTTATAATATTAAAAAATATTATACATAAAAATAGGTTTAAGATCATAGTGAATACAAGGAGTGACCAATAAGAGAGATCAAGATGCAAACAAGGTCAGTGATCAAAGAAAGGAATTAAGATTAGATCATCAGAGCTAGGTAAATGTATGAAATTAATGCATGTTTCAAATATATAAAGTGTGTAAGGTTTCCTCTTTATAAATTCATACCTAGGGATGATGTCACATACATAAGTGGAAGTGTTGATATGGAAATAAAACAAATAGTAGAAATTGGAATACTTGAAGTGAAAACATTAATAACTCAAAAGGGTACATTTTGTTGTTGTGCTTAAGATGATATAATATTAACTTGATTTGTAGTCTTCAATACTAGGATTAGTTTTAAAAACATATCCACATGTTTATTATATTTATGAAGTCCTTGATGAAATTTTGAAAATAGCCAGACTTACTCAAGATCTACCCCATTATGTTCATTGGGATAAATTCCTCTTAAAGCCTTCAGGAGTATCTTGATTATCATGTTCATTGTCAACATAATTTTTTTATTTATACATAAATTTAAATAGTTTCATTATCAAATTGAGAAAAATTATTTGTATCTATGAATACTTATGGATAATTCTATGCTCCCTAAACAATAGTGCATGTTGGTCATGTCTATAGACTTATCTGATTTGATTGAGATGAATGTGTGTTTATTCTACCACTTGCACCTATGTATACAAAGAGAGATGTTATATTTATATTTTGTAAATACCACACATTAATCATTTTTTTCCCTCTATTTACCTAGTCTCAGAGTGAGCATAGAGGAGTAGACCTTACAGACCTAGTATGCAACTAGACCACCTCTAGACCCTGCCTGACCTAATGAGGTGTCATGAGGAGTTTTCAAGGGCTATTATGGATGTAAAGAAATTTTTTATATGGGATAGGTCAAATAATTTTTTATATGGGATAGGTAAACTAAGTTTTTATATGATGTTTTGAGAGCTTGGACAGTGGCTATAAGGTCAGTTTCAAGGCCTAATATGACTTACAGGTCAAAGCTTAGAGAGCAAAGAGAGAGCATGGCCTAATGGGGTATGAGATTATATTTCCAAGGATAATATAGACATGTGAACATTGGAATAAGTGTCATTTTTTTCAATAATTTTGACTAAGTTTCAGGTCAAACTTTGAAGGTTAAGGCAAGAAATAGTGTTTTGAGGTCTCTTGTGTGCATAGAATGATAGGTTCTCAACCCGAGAAGAACTTTCAAGTTTTCATTGGCACATGTAACCTATACATGGGAGCCTAATATATTTATTATATACAGGGATGTGTCATAGATAATATCTCTAGGCATAATTTTTAGAAATGAGGGGTAGTCTTTTATGAATAATCTTTAACACCAAAACTAGTGTTAACCCTCTCTAAAACACTAACACTAACCTGATGTGAAAGATATTGTTCAAAACAAACTATAATGGATTTTTATTGTTATATAAATGGTTTTAAGTTGTATTAAACTCTCCCAGGCACCTCAAAGTGTGATCAGTTTGTCAGGTGAGTGAGTGGACCCTACAAAAAGGGCCTTATTGCTTGGAAATTTATTGTAGCAGTCAAATTTGTTAAAAGGATAGAAGACAAATATTGAGACTTATATTTTATGTCAATGGTGGTTTTTAATAAATTTATATCCCTCAGTTTTTCTAAACTGATCATACAAGTTGACCTATCACTAACATGCCTAATGGTGTAAACAATAAGAAAACCAGGCAGAACTGAGAATGTGATTAAGGATGTGTTATCATGGATTAGGGATAAATACAATGGCATGGATATGTTTATAAAGACATATAATACATGTTAATATTATACATAATATTTGGATATCATTGAATATATCAAAAAGTTTCTCTCAAGTTGATTTGTCTAGCTTAGTGAGGTTTATGTACAGTGAGGTCATCAGATTGGTCTACAAGACCAATGTTGCTATTATAGATTATGAACTATTTGTTAAGGTTTGTTTTGAGGATGTTTTAATATCATATTAATTTATTGAGAATGATATTTCATTTATTATAATTTCATGTTTTCATGATTGTGTTTTGAGGCTAGTTGGCAGTTCTGAGTGGACTCTTTACAAAGAAGGGTTTGAGTCCTTTTTCCTTATATTGTGAAGTATAAAAAACATGGTTATGATCTTAAGCTAATTTAAATTATTTACGTGTGATTTTTTTCCATGGTTGTTTGGCAAAATTATGTTTTTGCTTTAGTTGTTCTAGACAAATTTTTTGGGTATGCACATGCCTATTGTGAAAAGTGTTTTGAGAAGAGGTTGAAGTAGTGGTTAGACATAAAAGGTGTTTTGAAGATAAATTTAAGTTTTATAAGGTATATTTGAGTGAAATATGATATTTTAATGCAATGTGATAAGTTTTAAAGTGTTACAAGGAGTTCAAAGGGTAACGTGAACTAATGAAGGCCAAATTGAATTAAGTCCCCTTAAGGCCTAAAAGGGGGTTGTAGTCCTATATGCTATGATTGACCTATTTTAATGTTTTAATAACAAGAGATGAAGAGACTAAGGGAACAAGCATTACCTATAGTGATAGACAACAACATATTTCAGGTCATCAGTATATTCATCAATGCCTTCAACCTATAAAAGGTCATGAAGAGAATACAAGAAGATAGAACTTTGTAGTATAATGTGGTCATAAAATTTGATCAAAAACTTGCACTCTATGATGCCAAGTTGGTAAACCTAGATAGAGTTACAAGGAGTAATAAGTTCCCATACATGAAGATATTTCCCCTTCAGTACATCATCCTAGCACAGACCATCTTGATGAACATAAAAAGGATACTTCGAATATGGATGGATAAGGATGCAAAAACATCCTTAAAAAAGACATAATTCAAGATTGCTCGATTGCTGAAGGATGCCATGGTCACTAGGGTGACCAAACCTGTTGGCACCTTCATGGATGACCAAGAATTCAGGGCTCAAATGAATATATTTATTTCTAAGTTATAGAAAGACATAGAAAGTGACAAGACTACCACCAAGGTAATGAACATTATGGATTTTTCCAACCAAAGGTTGGAGAGAATAGAGGCCATTGAATAAGTACTAAGGCTGATACTTGTAGAACACATAAGGCTCATTCAAGAAACACCTAATTTATTCTAACTTGTGATCCTATAATTTAACCAAATTGACCAAGATTACTTATCATGTGCAAAATTTTGGACAAAGGAAGAGGTAAAGAAGAAACAAGGATAACAACATTAGGCAACTCAACAACCTCCTCTAGGACCTTGAGGAATATTTAGTTTCATTTTGTAAATTCAAATATAGAATAGTCCATTGTAATAGGTGGAATTTTAGCCACTTGGATATATTTGGGTATCTTTTAATGAGCCTAATTGAACTTTTATAGGCAATTTTGAGGCTTATATATAGGGGTATTCCCCCTCATTAGAAAATTAGGAACAATTGCTATAGAATCAATGCAAAAGAGTTAAGAATTTGAGATTTTGTATGTATTATTTATTGTGTATTTTATGGTTTCTACTTCTCATGATTTTAGAGAATTAATAGTTTCTTTTTTACTAACTAATTTGGCAATAACATTCAATATATGCATTTGTTAGTTTGAGTTTGACACTAGGCTAACAAATCTGCTAGTATATGTGCTTTGTTTTCATCTTATTTGCAACTGAGCATGTGAATGAGTAATTTTGTGAAGCATATGATTTTATATATATGCATTTCCAATTTACTATGCATGAGTAATTTTATACAACATATGCTTTTAGATATATGCTTCAATTGTGTTTATTTAGCTTTGAGTAATACACTAGAGTTGTTGAGTGCTAATTTTATATATTGTTGTCATAGAAGTTATATGAATTGGCACCTTTGATCATCTGAAACAAACTTTATTTTATGCCTTACCCTTATTACCTTTGGATCTATCCCATGACTCACTCTAATTTACTTCATTATACAGTAGGGTCTACTTTCAGACTTTCAAATGGTGGTCATATCTTTGCTATTTTACTATTTCTAATAGTAGTTGTGTAAATAACTCAAGCCCTGAATCTTCAAGGACTTAAATTTGAGTTTATAAATTTCCCGTCGTTCCCTAGTGACATAGGGAGCACATTCAGTGCATCAACAAGAAGGGAAAATTTGGTGTTATAAAAAGTTCCCGTATATAATTACTTTCATACATATTAGTGAAATTGTAGTGTAATTCATTAATTATATGCATAATTATTTCAAAATACACAAATATTGTTAAATAACACTAACGATCTACATTCTTTGCATGAATCTTTGCAAATTTTTAAGGATTTAATCAAAGTTAGTGTTCATTCGTATAAATTTGGTAAATAATCTAGATATTCATTCAAATTTGTGTAAAGATAGGTGAAATGCCCCATTTTTTAGGCATATTGAAGGCTATTTTGGTCATATTTGCAAATATTAACAAAAAATTGGTAAATAATTTAGATATTTTAAAGAATTTGTGCACATATAAATCGTTGAAACCTTACTTGTACTAAATCTAGGCATTTAAGATAATAATTGCTTTAATTCAGTTGGGATTGAGTAAACCTTTGCATAGCCTTGTACTGAAAAACGTTTGAAAGTACTCAAATACTCTCATGTTGTTAAATTAGGTAGAGAAATGCTTTGAAATGTTGGTTTAACTCTAATCTTTACAAGCTAACATGTAGAACTAATAGTATTTGTGCAAGTATTGAAAACTCTGATGTTTTATGACTTGGATCCTCAAAGATCAAGGTAAAACTATCAGATCTAGTTTTTAAAATGTTTTTTACATAATGAATTGATTGATCTTTGTTATAACTAACACTTGTAAAGATACATTTGAATTTCCTTTGCTCTCTTTACCTGTTTTGCATCTTATAATTTCATAGGATTATAACCAGGTCTCGATTTAAACATAGGGTCCCCTTAACATCCCTATAAACCCATATAAAGGTGAGAGAAAACAAAGGTAGGCATAAAAAGTCTAGAACCCAGCAAAATTCTCCATCTAACCAAATTTTCAACCCATATTAACAATCATGGCATGGTTAGCTAGCTCAACCATTAGTGTCCCTAGAAATGTACATGATTTGCCAAGGAACCCCAAAAAATATTTTCCTCTCTTTACCCCCACTAGTAGAGGGCCTAATGAAGAACATATAAAATCATTTAAATCATCTTTAAGATTGCTTAATGTAATTCATGAGGATATGGCTTGCCATATCTTTCCCTTTACATTCTGGGACATGGTTTATGATTGGTTCCTCAACTTGATAGAAGATTCCATCATAGGATGAGGTTAGTTCAATGATAATTTTATTGGCTAATTTGGTACGGTAGTAAGCCCATGAGTTGTGTATATACAATTTACCACCCTCAAAAAGGATGTAAAAGAACCAATTAGAACATTTAATGTAAGTTTATAGAAGATGTATACCTTAACATCCCCACCCTGTAAATCAACAGATGATTTGACTTTATAAATATACAAGAATGCCTTAGACCCAATATCAATTGTCTTCCTGAGAAGATCCTTAAATATGGACACATTGCCTTTGACATATGTTAAAGCCATCCATATTGATGAGAAAATACACCCACAGAGGCATCTCACCTTTGCTATACCAAATAATAACCCAATGATGCCTACTCTAAATGTCATACCCAACATGAATAAAAAAAATGCTTACCTTGAACTAATTATCATTAATTAACCAACTACCATTGAGCCACGTTGCAACTAACTAGTAGTTGGGATTTTTCAACCAAGTAAATGCTGAAGCACATCCCTAAAATAATATTGGTCAAGCACTAGTACTCATAAATAACACCAACATTCAAACTATGACCCAAAATAAGAACTTAGAGACTCCAAAGGGAGAAATAGATTCAATATAGAGAAATATTCAAAAACTCATTAATGATTTCTTGGACCTCAAGAAACAGATGGGAAATACTTGTGAGAGTTCCAATAGAAATTATAATTTATAGAGATATGATATACCATTCAATAGGACTAACAATATAGTGATCCCCCTTTGAGTAAGTTGCCTGAGATCAATATTTATCAGTTATCCTTGCCCAACTAGTGTCGAGTGCACAATACAACCAGTCATGGAGAACTAGATTATGTTTAATTTTATCATGTATTCAAAGCTATTTAGAGCCAAATGAAAAGGTTCAAGATGAATCACACTGATCAATATAATACTAAAAGCTCTGACAATACCAATGATGCTTCTAGAGATCAAGAAATAGTCCTCATGGTCGAGACCTATGATTTTCTAAGTCAAGATGAAAATGAGCCTAAAGATAATGTTGAGGAGGTGCATGCTTTCCAATAATACCAAATGAGTAACTATGCTCTGAGAAGTAAAGGTCATAACCCACCTTTGACAACTTCCACCCTACCTAATAAGACAAATACACCTAATGGAAGGACAAACAATAATCCTCCACCCCCTAAAGGTAAAGAAAGTAAGCCAATAATAGAAGCTCCTTGTACAATATCAAAAGGTGGATATAGCATAGTAAAAGATATCAAAAATATCAAGGCAAGCGTAACATTTCATGAGCTTATTCAAATCATTGAATGAAAATCCTAGATCTAGCAAAGCTAAACTGGCTTGTGCAAATGTGGTGATGTATAAAAGTAAGCATGAAGTTCCATCATTTTTGTTGACTATAAATATTTTTGGTAGGAATCTTCATAATTTCTTGCTTGATTCTAGTATTTCAACTAACATTATTCCTTTAGGAATCTATGAGAAATTAGGATTAAACCCAATCAAATCAGAGAAGGTAGTGGTGTAGTTAGACAAATCAAGAGTGAAAGTGATGGGCAATTTGTTAAATATTCACATGAAGCTCACTCATGAACCTTTAGTCCAATAGTTCATCGACATTCAAATCATTAACATACCTGAGGTTTATGGGTTATTATTGAGTCATGACTAGAATAAATCCTTGAATGGATATATATCAACTGATTGTTCCCTTATGTGGCTACCTTGACACAAGTTTCCCAATCAAATAAGGATAGATCAGGAACCCAAAATGAAATTTATGATCACTGAATACAATACCAAGAATGAAAAGCTAAATTACCAATCCTTTGACTTAGGTGTTTACACTTTGGAAACCACTAACATTTTTGCATATGATAAGGTGAAAGAAGAAAGCAAAGGTCCTTGGACATTACACTTTGATGGTGCATGAGCTAAGCAAGGTTTTGGCATTAGAATTTCTTTGACAAACTTTGAAATAAAATAGTATCTATCTTCTTATAGATCATAGTTCACTTGTATGAATAATTTAGCAAAATATGAAGCTCTTATTTTAGGACTTCAATTTTCAATCAAACATAAGGTAAAAGAACTATTACTCAATGGTGATTCATAATTAGTTATTAATTAGGTCAAGAGTAGATATTAGTGTGAGCTTTCCTATTTAAAAAATTATAAATTTAGATTTTGGTATTTGAGTAATTATTTTGACTCATTTAACATTATTTCCTTGCCCAAGGATTAGAACTAGTTGGTAGATGCTCTAGCTTCAACAACAACAAACCTAGTGCCTCCAGAGCCTTTAAACTTGTAGGAGTATACTATGGAAATAATTTCATGCCCATCTATGCTAGATAATATCAATCACTTCCAAGTTTTTGATAATGATAAGTAGATAATCAACCTCATGTGTAATTTTATTATATTCAAATCCCACATTATTGATGAACAAGACAAAAAATTTATACAAAACTCAAAGGACAATGAAGATGGAGTAACCCAACTCAAGGAGAATTGAATACCTAAGGACATGATCTCCTTATAAAGGATGTTTGACCTGGATAAATAAAGGACTAAAGATAAACAACCCAAGGTGAGAAGAAAAGATTATAAGCAAGTAAACTTGGGAAATCCTAAGAATGATCAAAATGTCAACATTGGATTAGTTTTCACTAATGAATAGATAAAGGAAGTTGTCTCCCTTTTAACCAAGTTCAAAGATGTCATTGCCTAGTCATATGATGATCTTAAGATATTTGATACCAATGTGATTACTCACACTATACCCTTTAAATAAGCTTATAAACCCTTTAGGCAAAGATAGAGGCTAATGAATCCAGTGTTGGAACCCCTGATTTATATAGAAGTGAAGAAACTGCTAGACATAAGGATAATCTTCTCCATATGACAGTCAACATGGGTTGCCAATATGGTGCTAGTCTAAAATAAGAATGAATAAATTAGACTTTGTGTTGATTGCATAAACTTAAAAATACCCTTATAAAAGGATAATTATCCCTTGCCATCCTTAGATGAGGTCATTCAGTTGGTGAGTGGGTCTAGAATGATGCCATTCCTTGATGGTTTTCAAGCTGCAACCAAGTCCTAGTGAACAAAAGTGATAGAATGAAAATTGCCTTCGCCACTAAGTGGGGAACATTTACCTAAAAATGAATGTCAATTAGATTGATCAATGCAAGACCAAATTTACCATACATTCCAAGTCTTAATGGATAAGTGCATCATTATTTACATAGATGATCTAATATTTTTTTATGAAAATAGAGGCAATCACATGGTGCATTTGGAACAAGTGCTAGAGAAGTATAGGGGGTATGGCATTTATTTAAACCCTAAGAAAAGTATATTATATGTAATTGAAGGCAAAATTCAAGGAAATATAATTACCTAGGAAGGTATGACTATTGACACTGATAGGATAAACACAATTTCAAAGGTAGAAACTGCTAACAGTAAAAAAGAGTTGAAATTTTTCTTTGGAAAAATTAATTTTCAAAGAAAATTTATCTTTGGTTTGGGAGAGATTATAAGGCCACTCAATGTGATGCTAAAGAAATATGAGAAGCTATAATGGACTGTTGAAGTGAAGAAGGCATTTTTATACATTAAGGATGCTATTGTTCAAGCTCCTATTTTAATAAGTCATGATTTTAGCTAAGATTTTTATTTATACTCTTTTGCTTTTAATCATACTATTGATGTTATCTTGATGTAGAAATAAGATAAAAAAGAGAATCCTATAGTATTCATGAGCACCAAATTGAAGAACATAGAACTGAACTATCCTATTTTGGATAAAGAAGTCTATGCTCTAGTGAATACTATCAAGAAGCGCAAACACTAAAACTTGTGGAACAAGACATATACCATAGTGTCTGACCTGGATGCCAAGTTTATGTTGGGAAAAAATGAACTCAGAGAATGAAGAGGGAAGTGAATGACCAAACTCCAAGCATATGATTTAGAAAAAAAATTTGCTAAGATGTTTAGAGGTGAAGGCCTAATCTAGCTTATTGTAAATACTGATCCACACATTAATGTTTTATGGAGTAGGTCAAGTGTCAGATAGAGATTGGTAAAAAGATATTGTTCACTATTTACTAAATGGAGTGTGTCCCCTTCACCTTAAAAGGGACTTAAAAAGGGTCCTCAAGTTGAGATCATCCCATTTTACTATCAAACAAGGAGTCCTATATAGAAAATATTATGAGGAAATCTATTTAAGACGTGTCTCTAGAGTTGAAGCCATGAAAATCATGAAATTTTTTTGTGACAAACTAGGAATTGGTCACCCTTAAAGGCATACCACAACACACAATATATTGAGAGTAGGCTACTATTGACCAACCATATTCAAAGACACCCACTCTCATGTGTGAATGTGTCATCAATGCCAAGTGTTTGATCAATGAGAGACAAAGGAAGTCATGCCTTTGTAACCAGTGATTGAAGTGAAGCTATTTGCACAATGGGTCCTTGACTTCATAGGAGTGATCTATCCTAACTCCTCCATGATAAATAAATTTTTACTCACTACCATGGATTATTGCACTAGGTGGACTGAAATTGTAACCACCAAGAATGGTAGAGCAATTGACATCATCAAATTTATAGAAGAAAATATCATCACTCAATTTGAGATGCCTCTATCTCTAGTATGTAATAATGGCCCAGCCTTTGCATTAGCCAAATTCATTGAATGTGCATATGATAATCAAATAGTCATCAAGTCTACTTCAAACTAGCACCCTTAGGGTAATGGAGTTATGGAATCCACTAGTAAAAAAATGATGAATGCCATTATGAAATTTGTAGAGAAGAAACCTGGAGAATGGTTGTCCCTACTAAAGTATGCTTGATGGACAGACAAAATGAGATAAAAATAGGTGCTCAAGACATCCCCATTCTTACTAGTCTAAGGGTAACAACCTATATTTCCTATTGCACTTAAGTTTCTGACATATGAGTTTATGGTTGAGTATATGGAAGATGATAAAAGAGTGCAGTCCCAAATACTAAACATCATCCAAATAGAAAATACTAGAGATGAATCATTAAATAATTTCAACAAGCATCAGGATGTTGTGAAAATATGTTTAGATAAGTGAGCTAAATTTAAAGTGTTTCACATATTAGACTTGGTCCTATTATGGGACAAGGCCTACAAGAAGAAAAGACAACATGACAAGTTCACTCCTCTCTGGATTGGATAGTATCAAGTGACAAAAATACTGGGTGAAAATGCATTTAGGATATAATACCTATGGGAATGACTTAACCTTGCTTGTCAATGGGCAATACATGAAACATTATTTCTCTATTGCTTTGTCACAAACACCAAAAGGACAATAATTTTGTTTAGATCTAGAGTAGCTAGGAGTATAATATTTTCCTTTCTTACTTCACTTTATTGTTGTGTTTTTTCTCACTTTTTACTTTGCTTTCTTGTTGTTTCCTTTCTTTCTTTACTTTCTTGTTATGTTTTTGTTTGTTTTATGTTGTGTGTTATAGTTTAGTAATAAGTCCTCTATATAAGAATTCACTAGCTTAATTTGTTTTAGTCTGGTCCTAAAAATGGGAAGAAGGGAATGTTGGTTTTAAACATTGATTGTCTAAAGTTTGGAATTCTCTAACAATGTTTCAATTTATAAAAGTTGGGTAGGGTTAATTAGAAGTTAGTTTTCTCATGAAAACCCTAAGTCATTTTAAGGTTGTAATATAGCTATGATGACTAAAAATTTGCTTGAACTATAGCTTGAATCTATGTGGACCATCATACTATCACTTACATTCACCAAGAAATTTACCAAGGTAGAACTTGATATCTAAAAGTGAATAACATCTAGACTATGTCCTGATAAAACCTTGCACCTAGTTAATTCTGGTTCCCAACCATTCTGGTTTATGAATGCAGGTATAAAAAAATGGCACACCAATGAAGTGAAATCATAAACTACTTTCATATTCTATGGATGGTCATTTGAGTAATCTCTACCAGGGTTATGGACTCCCAACTGGTAGTAGAACAAGGCCTGAAGTGACACCAAAGGTATCTCTGTTGGGGTTATGGATACCTCACTAGCAACGAAGAAATGCCTAAACCATCCTTAAATAAGTAAAGTATAATTATATAAAATATAAATAATGCTTAAGTAATTTCATGTTTGATGTCTCAAAGCTTGAAAATTATCATTTCTGAACCTAATGGTAATGGTTGAGGAACATCAAAGCACACACATAGTATGATTGTCTAGAAGGTTCAAACACTATTTTAAGCCTGTGGGATTTTAATAATTTTGAAATTTAGTTTTGATACTGACTGAAGATCACAACGACATAACTTTTTTTTTAAATTTATATCTATATAGAATATTTTTAATCTAACATTTTATAATGTTTCCCCACATAGATCACCATTTTTTGATTATCAACATTCCCTATTCTTAGAATGGGGACCCTCCTTTCTTCAATTATCAAAGTGCCCAAGATGTTAAGCATGTTAAATCATTTGACTGCATATGGATTTGATTTAATTTACCATTACCTATGATTCTATAGTTTTTTGGTTAATTATTCTGTTAGGTTGTGGAGCTAAAAGCTTCACCAGGATGCAAACAGGAGAAGCCACGGAGGATGCGAAGTTGCAGAATCAGTTGCAGGAGTAATGGCATCAGTCTGATCAGCCGACGTCGGTCAGATAGCAAGAGGAAGCAACCGACGTCGGTTACCAGTCGGCTGACATCGGTCATGGAGGTGCCGATGTCGGCAGCCTGTGTGAGAATAGGCAGTTTGCATGACGAATCTGGGAGAGTCTATTTTGAGACTGTTAGTTTGCATGTTGAAGGCTAGTCATAGTCTTGAGTTGCGAGTCTAATTATTGTAATTAGGTTAGTCTAATTATTGTAAGCATGAGATCTATATATGGACTCATGGGTTGTATTGTAAATGTGTGCTAGAAAGCCATAGAGCTTTTAGAGAGAGCTAGTGTAGCTCCTCCTAGTTCCAAGGGGTGTTGAGTGTGTATGATCAGGGAGAGTTGCAAGGTCTACAAGGTCAAGGAGCTGATACACTGGAGTACTGGTTGAAGAATCATAAGGACTTGGTGAGGCAAGGACAAGGGTTCTTCAGGGGTGTAGAGATGTCTACATGGTGAGTAAGGTCTAGTGATTTGCAGGTAGCAGAGAGTAGGGGATCTACTTGGAGTACGGTTGTGTACTTGGTGAACTGGCAGCGTGTTACTGACTGGTTGGAGAGGTGAACATCAATTCTGTATTGGAGTTGATTGTTAGGACCGAGAGAGAGAGAAGGAAGAAGGTCTTGAGGTGTGGCGAACCTTTGAGGTGGAGGAAGAAGTGGCATCTTCCTTATTGTATATTCTTCTATGTATATAATACAATTGTGTATTGTCTCTTAATTCTTGTGTTGTTTCATATTTCTAGTTACTTATTGATTCTGGTATAATTCTGTGTTTAGTTGCTAATACAAGAAGTAATCACATGTGTTCTAATTGGTAGAGCAAGATCCTGACTCAGTAGGGATTGGAGCATGTTTATTGTTCTGGGGTTTCCTTGACACGTGGTATCAGAGCTTTAGGTTGGGTTACTAACAGGTGGTTTTAGATCTGGTAGTGTTTGTTAATTACAGGTTACTCACAGGGGTTTCTGATTGAGTGGGAGTATAGCAATGGTAGAAGGAAGTAAGCTACGAATGGAGAAACTGAATAGCATGAATGGTCTGATTGATGGAAAGAGAGAGCAGAGAAAAAGATATTGTTGGTTGGTAGCAGATTAGCATGAAGGAACTGAAGATGTAGATGTTGCAGGTGTTGTTACATAGGATGCTTTGGGAGGTTTCTTCGATAAAGTTGAATCTTGGATAACAGATTATGTTGCCTCTTTCCATGCAGCCCCAGGGAGAGGAGCTGGTGAGCCTTGCCAAAGAATTGGCAAAGGGGAAGTGAAGCTGAAATCGCAGATGGACGACACACAGTGGTTGAAGGAAGTCATGCAGGGACCAGTCTTGGAGATGAGTCTAATTTCTTCAAGAAATTTGGGTGATGTGAGATATTCTGTAACTCTCACAGTGGATACACTTGAATTAGATGGTGGTAAGAAAGTAGGTTTCCTTTATCTATCTACTTATATTGCTGATTCACCTTCTGTTGCAGAGATGTGGCTTCATAGGCTTAGTCACATATGTAGAAGGAGAATGCAGGTTCTAAAGCGGAAGATAGATGTTTTTGACAAGCTAAAGAACTGGAAAGCCTTGGTGTTCATGGAGGAGATGACGGACAGAGATCAGGTGAGAGAACTGATTTATTCTGAGCAGAGCAGGGTTGATTTGATTAGGATTTTGATCCATGGAGAGCTCGCAGGTAAAAAAGTTATCACTCACAGGTGAACACAGGTACCGGCGTCGGTCACATAGTAACCGATGTCAGCAATAGGAAGATCGACGTCAGCCATGAGGGAACTGACGTCAGCTAAAAGGATACTGGTGTCGGCCAGGGAAACGACATCGGCAGTCAGGGTCAATGCAGGGAACCGACATCGGTCGGGAGCACACTGGGAGATGGCCGAGATCGGTCACTGGAACGGATATTGGGCGAACAGCAAGTCTCAAACGCTCATGTGGAGGTCAAGAAAGGGTAAGTGAACCTCATATTCGTTGTTCACCTTCTTTATATTGCTTATTGATGGTCAAGAACCAGGAGGATGTGAAGAAGCAATGCAGGTAGAGTCCAGATACAGTGGGAGCTTGGCATGGATGAGGAGTGAGTCCTTGGAGAAAAACCAAACAGGTACTTGTTGGTAGACTTGTCAGCTAGAAGTAAGCACTGAGAGAGATGGATTCCCATTTTAGAGAAGAGAGTGGATGGATACAAGAGACGGAAGGCCAAGGTATATGGTCTTGAGGAAGCTGTAGGATAGTGGTACAGGGTTTGATAGGTGGATGACTAAGCATGGCTTCAGTCAATGTCAGTGTGACTATTGTGTTTGTCTTACCAGGTGGATGATGAGTCATGACATCATCTTGTTACTGTATGTGGTGATTTACTAGTAGGTTTGTACATACAAGTATTTGCTGAGCTAAGGGTAAGGTTAGTTCAGAGGTGTGTCATGAAGAATTTAGAGCAGCGAAATTCTTTGGCATAAGAGACATGGAGATTTTATCTTCAGTGGGAGCTGATGTGAAGACGGTGTTGGCAAGGTTCATTACGTAGGATGCAGAATTGGTAATCACACCAAGGGCTGGACAGTTCAAGCTTAGCTTGAAACAGGGTTCGAAATCACATGAGGTCTAGTGTAGGCCTGAGTTTTCCCAAGCAGTGGGGGTTGTCAGAAAGTATGGAGCCAATTCGGGGAAGGAGTACTGGAGGGCAGTTCAGTGGGACTAGCAACAGGGGTTCTTGTTTTGTAGGGTCAAGTTCTTCACTACATGGATATGTAGGTTCGGATATGCCAGGTTACTTGAATGACAGGTATAGCATCACAGTTGCATGGTGGTTGGTCTTCAGGATGGATCTTGAAGAGGGATACAAGCCAGGGAATAATTTAGATGGTGTACGGGTACAGGTACAGGTGCAACTATTTATCTCCAAGTGGGAGATTGTTAGGTTGTGGAGCTAAAAGCTTCACCAGGATGCAAACAAGAGAAGCCACGGAGGATGCAGAGTTGCAGAATCAGTTGCAGGAGTAATGGCATCGGTCTGATCAGCCAACGTCGGTCAGATAGCAAGAGGAAGCAACCGACGTCGGTTACCAGTCGGCTGACATCGGTCATGGAGGTGCCGATGTCGGCAGCCTGTGCGAGAACAGGCAGTTTGCATGATGAATTTGGGAGAGTCTATTTTGAGACTGTTAGTTTGCATGTTGAAGGCTAGTCATAGTCTTGAGTTGCGAGTCTAATTATTGTAATTAGGTTAGTCTAATTATTGTAAGCATGAGATCTATATATGGACTCATGGGCTGTATTGTAAATGTGTGCTAGAAAGCCATAGAGCTTTTAGAGAGAGCTAGTGTAGCTCCTCCTAGTTCCAAGGGGTGCTGAGTGTGTATGATTAGGGAGAGTTGCAAGGTCTGCAAGGTCAAGGAGCTGATCCACTGGAGTACTGGTTGAAGAATCATAAGGACTTGGTGAGGCAAGGACAAGGGTTCTTCAGGGGTGTAGAGATGTCTACATGGTGAGTAAGGTCTAGTGATTTGCAGGTAGCATAGAGCAGGGGATCTACTTGGAGTACGGTTGTGTACTTGGTGAACTGGCAGCGTGTTACTGACTGGTTGGAGAGGTGAACATCAATTCTGTATTGGAGTTGATTGTTGGGACCGAGAGAGAGAAGGAAGAAGGTCTTGAGGTGTGGCGAACCTTTGAGGTGGAGGAAGAAGTGGCATCTTCCTTATTGTATATTCTTCTATGTATATAATATAATTGTGTATTGTCTCTTAATTCCTGTGTTGTTTCATATTTCTAGTTACTTATTGATTCTGGTATAATTCCATGTTTAGTTGCTAATACAAGAAGTAATCACATGTGTTGTAATTGGTAGAGCAAGATCCTGACTCAGTAGGGATTGGAGCATGTTTATTGTTCTGAGGTTTCCTTGACATATTCATTTTTCAATAAGTATTAATACTTAGAAATATTCATATTATTGCAATTTTTATTCAAGTTCTATTCAATAATGAATTATTGACTATTCACAGTTCAATGATGTGCCACCAGGCTCTTTCTAAGGAATTTTGACTCAGATTTATAGTTCACATAAATGTAATAATCTTCATTGGGTCTTATTAAACTAATATTATGTTGTTTTTAAAGTGTTTACTTGCAAATTTTAGCTTTAAACTTGTTTAAATTCACTTAAGATGGGATATGACATCTTCAAGATACTAAGTTTCTCGCTTGACCTTGTAGGACGTCAAATTAATGTTGTAGTTTATGATGCCTCACAGGACATCAAAGTTTAGACTACATATTAAAAGACATGTTTCCACCTCATTGAGCTTTTAAATGCCTTAAGGATTCATCATATCCCATGCAAGACACCTGGATCAAATCTACTAAGTTTACAAATAACGTAGCATCATATGGAGAAATTTGTGAAGAAGCTAGCCAATTGAATCCAAATCCTAGGGATATGTATCATAATCTTAGCCCCCACAAGAGATCCCATTAAATCCAAGTCACCACATGATGCAGGAGCATCTACAATGGCTACATGAACACATTGTCAAGTTGGAAATTCTCAAGCATACAAAGCTCAATTCATGTCTTAGTTTTGTATTTGAATTCATATTGTTGTCTTTTCCCTCAAAAATGTTGTTAAGGAGGAATAAATGTAAATATTAAATGTAAAAGTGAAAAGTGAAAAGGTAAGAGAGAATCCCCATGTTGGCAGCCAATCTTGGCTTAAAGAACAAATGAGGGGAGTGGTTGAAATATTTCAACCGTAAGATATTAGTGGAGATAAATCTTCTCCAAATTAGTATATTGGTTGAATGGTAAATCTTCTTGTTGGTCTTAGTGCCCAAGTTGGGCGTAGAAGTTAGGGAGGAGGTAAAAAGAGCAGAAGAGAATTTATTTAGGAATAAGAGGATAAGAAGAGGGACATAGAAGAGAAGAAGAGAGGAGAGAAGTATGTAGAGAAGAGAGAGAGAGGAAGGACCTCTCATTCAAGAGATTGTTGCTTAAAGAAAGGTCCAGATTGCGAACTACATCTACTTCAGTTGTCTCCAAGAAAATTCTTGGCATTTTAGAAGAGGACATTGAGAGGTTATGTGCATTCTTGGAAGATGATCAGCTAAGAAATCTCTATGACCAGATAGAATAGAAGGAAGAACATGAGCGGGCCCGACTATTGAGGGAAGCATTGCCAAATGATGCTGATGAGAAGCACACGGTTTCAAGACTTGTGGAAGATTGGAAGAAGACTCTCAAGCCTCTGAGATAAGGCCCTAAAATTATCTGGGCATGCTGTAAAACTTCCAAACATATCGAATGCAATTGGTTGTTAAAGGCTTCAAACATAGGATTGGATGTGAGTAACAACCTGGTTTTCTTTGGTATGTGGGAAAATTGTCTTGTATTGAATTGATATAACTGCAGTCAAAAATTTATTAATGAATGGGTCAAGTTTTCAAGATTTGAAATGAGTAAGTGAATACTCTCTATGTCTTTATAGTCTGATTGTAATATGATGTAAAGACCAATTATCACGGTCTTCTATTGCACGCAATTAATGTATTCTCATGTACAAACTCTCGGGTCTATCGAATTGGGGGCTGTGCATAGTCATTTTGTGGTAAATGATCATTCCAAAGGTAACATATGATATTATTTCTTCTGTTGGCAATTGGTTGAATAAATTTGGAAAATGTCTGTGAAAAACTAAAGAATGGGGGGCAGAATTTATGTCATACAATGCTATTGAAGGAGAATGGAAATTCTGTGTGAAACATTTTAGTAAATACAGTCTTGATGAAGCTGGCTTGGAAGAGGTGGAGAAATTTGAGATAGTGCTCAATAGAATAAGTGAAGAGCAAGCTGTGGAATTAATGTTATATGATGGTTTGATAAAGGAAACAAACGTGAGGTGGCTCCCACAAAGGAATGTGACCACAGTACATACAGACATACATATATATGTCTTGTCTGGACGTAGAGATAAATGCATATTTGTAGTCTGTTGAAAGCGTAGAGAGGCTTTATGAGTCCATTGAATTCGTGACTAAAAATGTGGAATGGGACCAATCTATACATTAGGCTATAGGCATTGGAATAGAGGCAAAATGCATTAAGCTTGAATTAGAAATCTGAGAACAAGAAAGGCAGCTACAACACAACAATTTGAAAGAAAAACATAACCCTAAGTTTATAGGATCATAGTTTATGCTACAATTTGAAGAATAGAATCAGTGCATTCAAATTCTCCATGTCTCAAAGCTTTCCAGATTCTATGAACTCTGCAGGTTCATAACTACGGACTCTGCAGGGTCATTTTTATGATTTTGATTGTTATGTAGTATGAGGACAGTTTCATCATTTGGTATCGTAGTCTGAGGACAGGTTCATCATTTTGGTATCAGAGCTTGAAGCTTTTGGGATTTGGTAATTTATCATGTTTGATAATAAGTTGCTGCAGGATTGAGAAGAAGGAAGGCTTAAAGCCATTGAAGCTTGACAAGAGAGAAGAGACGTTTGGAAAGCTCAAAAGTAAGGGAGCAAGTGAATGCTCAAGAGGAAGATCCAAAGCAAGGTAAGCTTGGATTTGAGAAATTATTGATATTTGGTTAAAGTAGTGCCATATTGCAGACCATTGACTTAGTATGAATCTCAATAAAGCCATTAAGTGGGATCAAAAGACTAGGATGCAAAAGGCCTAGGTGAGATCAAGGAGATTGTCAAAAGACCAGTCAAGGAGAAAGGCTTGGGTGAGACAAGTGGACCTATAGGGATCAAGAGACTAAAGTAGAAAAGACTTGGGTGAAGATCTCAGAAATGGAAGTATTGTTGAAGGCATTACAGAGCAGCAAGGTACATGAGAGTAACAAGAAGAAAGCAAGCATCCAAAACAAGAAAGGTATGACTAGTATTGAAATTGATAAAGAGATTGATAGTTTGAAAAGAGATTTAGCTAATTTTGTAGATAGATATGAGTCTTGGATGCAGATGGACAAGAAATCATGGGTATGGCCAATGTGGAAGAGGTTGAAGTGGCTAATTGATCTCCTAATGAAGAGGAGACGAAGGCCAAATGAGATTGCCAAGAAGAGAGAAGCTCATAGAGGCAAGAATATGAGTAGGTTGCCAAGTGAGCAACAAGAGAAAGAGATTGTGAAGAAGGTTCTCATTGAGGAGACCAAGAGAAGAGAAGAAAGAAAAGATGAAGTGCCATGAGGATCACTTGAAAAGATAAGAGTGTTGGTGAAGAGAACACTCATGGAGACATTATGGTCTCTTGTTTTTATATCTAATGTTGTTTTTGCATGGGTAATTGCAGGTATGAGCAGCCTTGTGAAGGTCAAAAGAAAGGCCTTGAAGAGTGAAGAGATTGGTGCAAGAGAAGACACCAAGTACACAAATGAATGTGTAAGAAAAAGAAAAAGTTTGCTGCTGTTGATAAAGAAGAAGAGATGCATTGTTGAATGCATGAGGAAGGTGTTGAAGAACCCATACAAGCAAGAGAAGAGATGGAAGATGAAGATGACTTCTATGATGCCATTGAATGCCAAGAAGAGGAAAGAGAATATCAAAGCATAAAGGAAGAAGAAAATACAAATAATCAAGAAGCTATGCAAGTCCAAGAACTAATGGAGCAGCCCATCAAGGAGGTAAAGGTGAATCCAAAAATTGATTTTTCTTATTCTTATAAGCATGAAACTATTGATATTAATGTAAAGAGAAAGGTGAAGTATCCAATTAACCATGGATATGTGATGCCTAAATGGTGGAAGAATTAAACTCCCAAGCAACAGGAAGTGTTGGTACAAGAGCATGGATGCAGGATGCCTACATGGTTTGAGAAGACAAATGATAAGAAGGAGAAACAAGTATGGGTGCCTAAGAAGGCAAAGAGAGAAGATGTGAGTGTTGAGACAGCAACACCAAGAAGTCAATGGAAGAGGATTGAAGGTGATTCCAGCAACCAAGAGAATGAAGGTGAGATGGTGAGTATGGAAGAGGCATTCCATGAAGACAGGATGCTTGAGAGATATACCAAAGAGGTAAAAAGTAAACAAATTGTTTATGATGATGTTTTTGAATCCTTCAATGATATTTTCATAAGAAATAAAAAATGGAAAGTGGCTGTGTGGACTAATATGCAGCAAGAAGAGAGTTCCAAATGGATGGATGATGAGGAAAGGGGAGAGTATGCAGCAAAGCAATGCCTCATTGAAAACAAAGAACAAACAAGATGGCTTCAAAGATAAGTTGAAGAGAGTAAGGAGACACAAGGTAATGGTGTTTCAATTTCTTTTGATGAGTATAATGAAGAAGTTGGTTTATGTGACGACAAGCTAAGAAAAGATAAGATGAATAGTAAGGTTAGTGAAGGACAAGTAATCCTTGTGAGTGATCAGCCCAAGTTTGATGAAGAGAATGGTGAGATAGATGAAAGCTTACTAAAGAAAGAGTTGAAAATGTTGGAGGAGCTATTTGTTCATTCAAGAGAGATGAATGAAGGTACGAACCATGATGAGAACACCATTGGTGAAAGTGAAGCAAGAAAAGAGCATACTAAAGAGGCAAAGGCAGATTTAGCCAAAGAGCAGAAGAGTGGAAGCAGCCAAGAGACTTTATGGTCTCAAGTTTTTACTTCTAACATTGCCTTGGATGTTTTGAATGCAGGTGTTACAGTTGTGGAGATGAATGAAGTCCATAGCTCAATGGAAAAATTTTTGAACCAAGAAGAACAACAAGAAGATATAGAAGAAGCATGGAAGTGGGAGATGGCAGCTGAGAAGGAGATGAGGAGAAAAACATACTAGAAAAGGAAGAAAAGCAAGATGAAAGACAAAGACTATCAAAGACAAGCATTGGTATTGGAAACAAGACCTTGGGATCCAGGAATATAGTGAAGACTAATGCATGGAGGAAGCATTTCATTTGAACTAAGGTTCAAATTGTTTCAAGAGGGAGAGTATGATGCAGGAGCATCTACAATGGCTACATGAAGACATGGTCAAGTTGGAAATTCTCAAGCATACAAAGCTCAAGTCATGTCTTAGTTTTGTATTTGAATTCATATTGTTGTCTTTTCCCTCAAAAATGTTGTTAAGGAGGAATAAATGTAAATATTAAATGTAAAAGTGAAAAGTGAAAAGGTAAGAGAGAATCCCCATGTTGGTAGCCAATCTTGGCTTAAAGAACAAATGAGGGGAGTGGTTGAAATATTTCAATCGTAAGATATTAGTGGAGATAAATCTTCTCCAAATTAGTATATTGGTTGAATGGTAAATCTTCTTGTTGGTCTTAGTGCCCAAGCTGGGCATAGAAGTTAGGGAGGAGGTAAAAAGAGCAGAAGAGAATTTATTTAGGAATAAGAGGATAAGAAGAGGGACGTAGAAGAGAAGAAGAGAGGAGAGAAGGATGTAGAGAAGAGAGAGAGAGGAAGGACCTCTCATTTAAGAGATTGTTGCGTAAAGAAAGGTCCAAATTGTGAACTACATTTGCTTCAGTTGTCTCCAAGAAAATTCTTGGCATTTCAGAAGATGACGTTGAGAGGTTATGTGCATTCTTGGAAGATGATCAAGTAAGAAATCTCTATGACTAGCTAGAATAGAAGGAAGAACATGAGCGGGCCCGACTATTGAGGGAAGCAATTGCCAAATGATGCTGATGAGAAGAACACGGTTTCAAGACCCGTGGAAGATTGGAAGAAGACTCTCAAGCCTCTGAGATAAGGCCCTGAAATTATCTGGGCATGCTGTAAAAATTCCAAACATATCAAACGCAATTGGTTGTTAAAGGCTTCAAATATAGGATTGGATGCGAGTAACAACCTGGTTTTCTTTGGTATGTGGGAAAATTGTCTTGTATTGAATTGATATAACTGCAGTCAAAAATTTATTAATGAATGGGTCAAGTTTTCAAGATTTGAAATAAGTAAGTGAATACTCTCTATGTCTTTATAGTCTGATTGTAATATGATGTAAAGACCAATTATCATGGTCTTCTATTGCACACAATTGAGGTATTCTCATGTACGAACTCTCAAGTCTATCCAATTGGGAGCTGTGCATAGTCATTTTGTGGTAAATGATCATTCCAAAGGTAACATATGATATTATTTCTTCTGTTGGCAATTGGTTGAATAAATCTGGAAAATGTCTATGAAAAATTGAAGAACATGGGGTAAAATTTATGTCATACAATGCTATTAAAGGAGAATGGAAATTTCGTGTGAAACATTTTAGTAAATACAGTCTTGATGAAGCTGGCTTGGAAGAGGTGGAGAAATTTGAGATAGTGCTCAATAGAATAAGTGAAGAGCAAGCTATGGAATTAATGTTATATGACGATTTGATAAAGGAAACAGATGTGAGGTGGCTCCCACAAAGGAACGTGACCACAGTACATACAGACATACATATATACGTCATGTCTGGATGTAGAGATAAATGCATATTTGTAGTCTGTTGAAAGTGCAGAGAAGCTTTATGAGTCTGTTGAAGCCGTGAATAAAAATGTGGAATGGGACCGATCTATACATCAGGCTAAAAGCATTGAAATAGAGGCAAAATGCATTAAGCTTGAATTAGAAATCTGAGAGCAAGAAAGGCAGCTACAACAATTTGAAAGAAAAACATAACCCTAAGTTTATAAGCTCATAGTTTGTGCTACAATTTGAAGAACAAAATCAGTGCATTCAAATTCTCCATGTCTCAAAGCTTTCCAGATTCTACAGACTCTGCAGGTTCATAACTATGGACTCTACAGGGTCATTTTTATGATTTTGATTGTTATGTAGTCTGAGGACAGTTTCATCATTTGGTATCATAGTCTGAGGACAGGTTCATCACCACATGTCCTCCACACATCCCATCACAACATAGAAGCCCATGTTATTCTATTGCATGTCTCAAAGACAACTAGCCATATTTGAGTGACCTTCTAAGGTTACGCATGTCCCCTTTGGATTAGTTCGAGGTCACCATGTGTCTATGCCATTTTTCATCCATCCAAATATTATGAAGAGATCACAAGGAAGACATGTAATTGCACCCAAGTCATCTGATCAAGGCTTAGTGATATAAAGTTGTCTGAGGTACTTTTTGAGAATGACACTTAGCAGAAGAATGAACAAAAGCATGTGAGAATGATTTGTGTCCCCTTTGGGCTCATGTGATGATGCTACATGTCATTCCTACATTGTTCCTATCTAAAATCCATTGGATCACCTTTGAGATAGACACATGTCTCCACCTAAGCCATCCAATTAGTGTTAAGTTATTGACGGATGTCCAAAAGCCTTTTGAGAGTGATACCTAACAAGAAAAGCCATGATTACATATGAGAGTGACACCTGGCAAGCAAAGTCATGATTGCCCATGATGGTGATATGTGGCACTCCCATGACTAATAAAAATTAAAAGGCACCGCTCGATAGCTCACCATGAATTGAAACATTACATGTGGTGAGATAAAAATGAGTATTTAAGCAAAGCTACATTTTGAGAGCCCATGAGGCAATAAAAAGGTGCCACATGTCCAAATTTTGATCCAACTAAACAACTTAGTCATATTCAAGCCCGTGAGTACCTAGCTGGATTCGAGGTAGAAGTCACATGTCAAAAGGTGACAATATTTAACTTTAAAGCTAAAATTGATGGAAAATCAAAGACAAATTAAAGCTAAATTCAAATTTTGGTGCAATTAATTACCAAAATAAATAGCTCAAAGACTATTTCAAATATATGCAAGGTTAAGAAGCTTGCCATTACTACAACATGAACCAAGATCACCATCAACATTACATTAATTAGATAAATCTTTCAAATGGTTATATAATCAAGGCTATTGTTACTTTCATTTTAAAGTTATACGCATTTAATTTCTCTATTATCTGCACTCCAAAGTTTGACGAAGCTCAAGATATTTGTAAATTGTATTCTCGACCACCATTATTAGAGATTGAGATTTGAAGAAGGATACCATAAATATGTTGATTACTACCTAGAGCATTGTAAAATATGGCACAGATAAGTCCCTCCACTCCAGCTAAGAGTAGTGCTTTTAGAAATGATGACTTCCTATTCTAATATTTTACTTCTGTCATCTTTAAAGACACTAAATTCATTCCCAAGGCCATAAAATATGAAGACATGACTACAATAGCATTTATTTCAATGTATAAGTAGTGAGGGATGTTCAAAAGGATGAGACCATGCCTCACATAATCTAATTGGATTTAAATATCCTTATAATTAACATAGTCAGTCTCCATAAGGCCATAATTAAGCCAAATGTCATGCCATGCACTAACCTAATTTATGATATCTTTGGAAGGTCAAAGTGTGAAGATGGGCTACTCAAATAAATGTCACAAGGGATCCCTATTGCTTCATATCATGTTCAAGATTTGAAAAGTATTATGACATTCCTTCCCTATAAATAGAGTACAACTAGGTTAGCATCAACAATTGGTATGAAGTGCACTCCCTAAAGAAGGTCTTGGCTTCATGGGTGACAGACCTAATAGGAGTTGTTCTCATGGATGACCAAGGAAACTCATCTATCCAATAGTTTAGGGAAGGAGTTAGGATTGGCCTCATCCTCTTAAATAGAGTATTTGTTAATCTACACATTGCTTATGTAGACATAAGGACTATTCTATTTTTGTAAATCATCTTGGAGGACCAACTGATTCCCCCACTTGGGGAAATCATCAACAACAATTTGACATATGAAATCTAGGGCACTTGTAAGAATGGTGCCCCATTTTTCATGTTGAGTTACTTGCTAGATGAAATCTATGCAATGGCTCAATCGGGCCAGAATTTATGGTCTCTTTAGTGATAAGAGGTTATGCCTCAACTCTTATATCTAAAATGCACATCTATCAGTTTAGACACAACATAAGAGTGATTATAGAAGAATTCTAGCCAGTGGTTTATAAGTTGATCACTGAATGTGAGATGTAGATCATTCCATTGAAAGTCATCCAAACTATAAGAGACATGGGTAGCTATTGGTTGTAGCTAGATTGCACACTCATCATAATAGAGGGAGTGATGGTATCCCCTCTTAGACTACCAAGGTATGTGCTTATGAAGTTTGTTGAAGAAGAGATGGATTATCAACTGCTGCATGGAGTTGATGGAGTCTTCAAGAACAAAAAGAAGATGGCCCCCCACAAGGTTCCATACAAACTGGGGAGAACTATGATCATAAAATGAAACAACATTATTGTAGCTACTAGGCATAGGGATTCTTACCTATTACATAAGGGTGAATTCAAACCTTGGTATCCTAACAATATCATTGCCAAGCATTTATTTAAATTAAATAAGGATGTAGCAATGGAGTACAAGCATCAAGAGGAAGTTCATGAATGGATATATAGAGATTCTATGAATGATGAGGTGGTACTCAAAAATGTTGCAAAGAAAAACATAGAACTATGAGTGAGACTCGATAGGGAAAAGAAGGAATATATTATTGGATCTTAGCCACAACCAACCCATGGGAGCATGTTTGATGTTGATTATGAGGAAAGAAAAGAAGAAGAAGAAGAAGTAGAAGAAAAAGAAGAAGAAGAAGAAGAAGAAGAAGAAGAAGAAGAAGAAGATAATATTGCTCTTATTAGGAATAGGCCATGTAGACCTCCACTTCTTACCACTTTAATTAGTCAGGGCCTACCTTTAAGATTCAAACAAGGAAGATATAGAAACCAACCTGAACCCTCTAAAGGGCCCACATTTATCTCTTCATATACTATGGGATCCATTCTCCAAAGTCTAGCTTGACCCTACTGCCATTGACCTTGAGGAATTGCAACAAGGCATTGAGATCTCTATGGAAGAACTGTGGACATTAGTCAGGAGGAACATTGAGGAGCTTTACAAGAGGAAGAGGGAGCCCAAAACTATCATGAGAGGAGAAATAACTCCTCCACCAGCATCTCAAGTTGTTGTAAGCATATTGAGTGTGGAGCCCTTTGGGGTTATTGCATGACCATAAGAATAAATTTTGGGTGATTAAAGAGCTCCAAAGGGGTGGGGGGGCGTAATTTTCATGTTCTCCACATGTGAGTGGAATATTCCTTGTATTCCTAATTTCTATGTAGTCCATATTTCATGGAGTTAGTTTTTGGATGTCCTTTCCCATGTTTACTTCCTTGTTTTGAGGAACCTAGTTGGTTTTTGGAAAAGGGAACTCCTTCCTTATTGAGTGGAGTTGGTTTTGATCACTTTCTTTTGGAATAATGTGCCCTTAGAAGGTGGTGAGATGGAAATGGTGAATTCCTCCTTGGGAGAGCTTTTGGATAGGCTTGATGAGATGAAGGAGGGTTGTCACATGTTGGATAATGCTTATCTTGGATAAGCATTACATATTTTTTCCTCTTTTTGTGGATTTTATTCATTTTATTATATATGTAGGATGTGGTGTGGCCTTGATAGGTTGATGGTTTATTTGTAGGGTGTGGCTTTGAGGATCAAAGTAAAAGTGTAGGTGTTCATTATAGGGTGTGGTTTAGCAACTTGTCAGATACAACATTGTGCAGGTGCATGTGAAAGTGCAATTTTTGTGCATCACTTTCTATAACAGATTTTTCTATCTCTGTGAGATTTCATTATAATCTTGTTTTAGATTATTGATTTATTTGAGAACTTTCATTGGTGGATGTAGCCCACATTGGGTGAACCACGCTAAATCTGTGTTATTTGTATTATTATTATCGTGATCTCATTTATGCTTTCATATTAATGGTGAATTAAGGAATGTTTTCATGATGAATTTTATTTCATAGCTTTATATCTGGTTTATAGTAATAGTAGATCTGGATTTATAAGTGTTTTATTCCTAACAACTAGTATTAGAGCCATTGGTTATGTGTTTTGTTGAAGAGGTAAATCATAGGAAGGCTATTAGCTTGAGTGGGAGTTATGGGAGAAGAGATTAGATTAAAAGTTGAGAAGTTTGATGGTAATCATTTTGGTTTATGGAAAATGCAGATGGAAGATTACCTATATCAAAAGGAACTTCAACTCCCCTTGGAGGGGAAAGGAGGACAACTTGTAAGTATCAGTGATGCAAATTGGACATTACTTGATAGGAAGGCATTAGGAGCCATATAGTTATGTATTGCATCTTCTATTGTAATTAACATTGTAGATTAGATAACTACAAAATATCTCATGGATAAACTTGAGAATTTATATGAGAAACCTTTGGCTTCTAATAAAAAATTTCTTATGAAAATATTATTTAACATGAAAATGTCTGAGAATGGTTCAATAAAAAATCATCTAAATGATTTTAATAAAATTTTAAGTATGCTCACTTTAGTTGGAATCAAGTTTGATGATGAAGTTAGAGATTTACTAATATTATGTTCTTTCCCTGATACTTGGGATAGTTTGGTTATGGCTGTGAGTAATGCAATTCCTACCAAGGGAAGCTTAAAATTTGAGGATGTTGTAGGTGTGATCCTTAGTGAGCAGATGCAAAGGAAAAACACTAGTGAATCATCTTCAGGTAATGCTTTATCCATTGATACTAGAGGGATACAAAATGACAAGAGCAAAGGTAGTCAAGGAAAGTCAAAAGGTAGATCTAAGTCTAGATCTAAATCCAAGATGATATGTTGGCATTGTGGGAAGTGTGGACACTCAAAGAAAGATTGTTGGTCACTTCGGGATAAGAATGCCAATAAGAAGGAAATGAATGAGGTAAATGTGACATCAAAGAAATCATGTCAATATGCCTTAATTCTTTCTATGGATAGTTTTTTTGAGTCTTGGGTATTACATTCAGGGGCTTCTTTTCGTGCCACCCCACATAGGTATTATTTTACTGATTACGTTCAAGAGAATATAGGACATGTATATCTTGGTGATGATGAACCATGTGAGATAGTAGGAAAAGGTTGTGTTCTAGTTAAGATGTAGAATGGGAATACATGGATCTTTAAGGATGTTAGACATGTTACTATGTTGAGACAGAATTTGGTTTCAGTGGGGCAATTGGGTAATGAGGGATGTTCAGTATTGTTTACTGTAGATTCTTAGAAAGTTACCAAAGGTGATCTTGTGATATAGAAAGGTAATAAAGTTAGTACTTGTATTTGACTAGTAGTGTTGATTCTATGGATTTAGTTGTTATAGATGGAGATGTAACTATGTGGCACTATAGGCTCGATCATATGAGCCATAAAGGCATGTAGATCTTAAAAGATAAGTTGCCTGAATTGAAAGATATAGATCTAGACTTTTGTGAAAATTATGTGTATGGGAAACAGAAGCGGGTTAAGTTGTTGAAAGGTTAACTGACAAAGAAAGAGCACAAGTTAGATTTGGTACACTTAGATGTATGGGGACAAACTCAGGTATCTTCTATTGGTGGATCTAATTATTATGTTACTTTTATTGATGATGCAACTAGGAAAGTTTAGGTTTATTAAATTAGAAATAAATATAATGTATTTAACACTTTTAAGAAGTGGAAAGCCTTGGTTGAGAATGAAACATGTCTCAAATTGAAATGTCTTAGATCAGATAATGGAGGTGAGTATTGTATTAATGTTTTCTTTGATTATTATTCTAACAATGGAATCCGTAGGAAAAGAATGGTTCTAGGAACTCCATAGTAGAATGGGGTATCTGAAAGGATGAATAGAACAATAATTGAGCATGCTAGGAGTATGAGGTTACATGCAGGGTTCCCTTTACAGTTTTGGGTAGAAGTAGTTATCACGATAGTATATTTGATTAAGAAAGGACCTTCTATGCCTTTGGATGGAGGCATTCTAGAACAAGCTTGGTCTGGTAAGAATGTTGATTATTATTTTCTTAGAGTCTTTGTATGTGAAGAAGTTTCTCTCATCAAGAAAGAGGATAGGACCAAGCTAGAGGCTAAATTAGATAAATGCATATTTGTTGGTTATGGTAAGAATGAATTTGGTTTTCATTTATGGAACATTAAATATAGGAAAATATTTTGGTCTAGACATGTAGTCTTTAATGAAAAAGTCATGCATAAGGATTAGTTGCAGGAACAAGATCAGGAACAAAAAGAGTACATAGTATTAGATGGCAATGCGGATGGTAAAGTATCCAAGGATTCAATTCAAGAACCTTCTAAACAAGGACCCTAAACTCCTATGGTAAGAAGATCTTCTAGGGTAAGAAGAGCACCTAAACACTTTTCTCTTTCTTTGAATTATTTATTACTCACTGAAAATGGATAACTAGAGTGTTATGAGGAAGTAATGCAGGTAGATGCCAAGTTAAAGTGGGAACAAGCCATGAATGATGAGCATAGATCTCTCATAGAAAACCAAACACGGGATTTGGTAAGGCTACCCAAGGGCAAGAGTGCATTACCAAATAGGTGGATCTTTAGAATAAAAGAAGAGGATCAAGGGAAAAAAAGGTATAAGGTCAAGATGGTGGTCAAGGGGTTTGTACAATAATCAAGTATTGATTTTGATGAGATTTTCTCTCCTATTGTAAAAATAACTTCTAGTAGGAATATTATGGGTTTAGTTGTAGTTGAGGATTTGCACTTAGAACAGTTAGATGTGAAAATTTCTTTTCTTCATGGTGATTTGGATGAAGAGTTGTATATGAAGTAGCCACAGGGATATGAGGTCAAAGGGAAGGAGAACTATGTGTGTAGATTAAAGAAGAGCTTGTATGGCCTTAAACAAGCTCCACAATAATGGTACAATAAATTTGATTGTTTTATGTTAGAACAATAATATCAAAGGTGTAATTCTAACCATTGCATATACATCAAATTTTTTGATGATGGTTCCTTTATTATTTTATGCTTGTATGTGGATGACATGCTAGTTGCAGGATGGAACATACAACATATTCATATTCTCAAAAAACAACTTAGTGACTCATTTACTATGAAAGATTTGGGTGTTGTAAAGAAAATCCTTGGTATGAGGATTACTCATGACATGAAGGAGAGGAAGATGTTTTTATCCCAATCAGAGTATGTGAAGAAAGTCTGGGAAAGGTTTAGTATGTTGAATGCTAAATCTGTTGGTACTCCTTTGGTAGGCCACTTTATATTATCAAAGGAACAATGTCTAAGGACAAAAGCTAAAAAGATTAAGATATCCAAGCTACCTTATTCTTCAGTAGTTGGTAGCTTGATTTATGCCATGGTTTGTTCTAGGTTGTATATTGCCCATGCAGTGGGAGTTGTGAATAGGTATGTGAGTGATCCAAGTTATGAGCATTGGTATGCACTAAAATGGACTCTTTGATATTTGAGAGGAACCATTGATTTTGCATTATGTTATAGTGGATTAGATACCACTTTGCGTGGTTATGTGGACTCGAATATGGTAGGGTATATTGATAACAAGAAGAGTATGATAAGTTATATATTTACTATTGAAGATATAATGGTTAGTTGGATTTCCAAGATACAAAAGGTTGTGGCTTTGTGAACCACAAAGGCAAAGTATGTTGCTGCCACAGAGGCTAGCAAGGAGATGGTTTGGTTATAGGAGTTGTTTCAAGAGTTGGGTCATGAGCAGGAAGTTGGGAGACTACACAGTAATAGTCAGAGTGTTATTCATTTGACAAAGAACACTGATTTCCACTTATGAATGAAACACATTCAGTTATGTTATCACTTCATCAGGACAACATTAGAGGAGAACTTGGTGAAGTTGGAGAAGATTCATACTAGACATAATCCTATGGATATGATGTCCAAGGTGGTCACATTGGACAAGTTGAGACTATATTCAGATTTGGTTGGCCTTAGTGGTTATGGAGCAGTGATAGATTCTGTTTAGGAGAAATGGCCTCCAAGTGGGAGATTGTTGAGTGTGGAGCCCTTTAGGGCTATCATATCACCATAGGAATAAAGTTTTTGGGCTTAAATATCTCCAAAGATGTGGAGGTGTAATTTTCATGATCTCCACATGTGAGTGGAATATTCCTTGTATTCCTAATTTCTATGTATTTCATATTTCATGGAGTTATTTGTTAGATGCCTTTTCCCATGTTTACTTCCTTGTTTTGAGGAAGCTAGTTATTTTTTGGAAAAGGGAACTCCTTCCTTGTTGAGTGGAGTTGGTTGTGATCACATGTTTTTGGGAAAATGTGCCCTTAGAAGGTGGAGAGATGGAAATGGTGAATTCCTCATTGGGAGAGCTTTTGGATAGGCTTGATGAGGTGGAAGAGGGTTGTCACATGTTGGATCATGCTTATCTTGGATAAGCATTAAATATTTGCTCCTCTTTTTGTGGATTTTCTTCATTTTCTTATATATACAAGATGTGGTGTGGTCTTTATAGATTGATGGTTTATTTGTAGGGCATGGCTTTGAGGATCAGAGTAAATGTGTAGGTGTTTTGCAAAGTGCAAATGTTTTATTACAAGGTGTGGTTTAGCAACTTGTGAGATACAACATTGTACATATGCAGGTGAAAGTGTAATTTTTGTGCAACACTTTTTATAGGAGATTTTTCTATCTCTATGAGAGTTCATTATAATCTTGTTTTAGATTACTAATTTATTTGAGAGCTTTCATTGGTGGATGTCGCCCACATTGGGTGAACCACATTAGATCTATGTTATTATTATCTTGCTCTCATTTATGCTTTTATATTAATGGTGAATTAAAGAATGTTTCCATGATGCATTTTATTACATAGATTATATCTGGTTTATGGTAATAGTAGATATATATTTAGAAGTGTTTTATTCCTAACAAAGCCCACCGTAGGCCCCTAATGTAAGTACGACACCACTACCTTCTTTCCCAATTGTTAGTGCATTTCAAACTACTCTTACTTCTGCATTTGCTCCTCCCACCATTTCTCCCCATTGGCTCCAATTTCATCAGTCATTGCAACTACCACTACCCAATCCTCAGTTTATACTAGCATGATCCAATCTAGTAGTTAATTGGGATTTACCATCCCCCACTTAATTTCCCATGCTAATACTAATATTGCACTTTCATTAGGATCCCAATGCACTAGTTCTAGTCAGGTTGTAGGTTACACTCCTTCCAAAGTAGCCACAACTACCAATGCATCACTTGCCATTGGCTCCCCTGTATTTGCAAGGCCATTAAGGCCCATTTCAAAATTTTTTACCTTCCCAAAGCCACCTTTGCCTGCATTCCCATTTAATATTACCATGACTGTAAAAGTGAATGTGCCTCCCAAATTTCCTTCATTTTTTCTTAATATGGGCCCTGTGAAATATCTATATGGCACATTTGGGCAAATAAACTTGGCAGGTTTTCCACACATTCTTGCTATATATTTAGCCTCTACCTCAACCCAATCACCTCCATTATAGCCACCTTCAACAAAGCCAACACCTACTACTACACCAAATTGGGTTAGAGACATTACATAAGCAACAAGATAAGAAAGGGCTTAGGTGGTCCTCTCTAAACCATAAATTGGGATGAGATTTGATGATGCTATAGGTACGATTAAGAGATTGGTGAGGAGGTAGGTCAAGAAGCCCCAGTCTATCTCAATTATAGCCCATGAAAGTGAAGAGTCCCTTTTCACTTTACAAGGAAGATAAAATCTAGCCCCGTGCGGTGGATGAATATGCAAAATACCCTGTGTCCATAGTTTAAGCCAATGCAAAATCCACAGTGGTCTTGATGAAAGCCATGCAGCAAGAGATGAAGAGACTAAGGGAACATGCATTACCTACTGTGCCAAATAACACCATGGTCTAGGTGATCAATGAAGTCATGAATGTCTTCAATCTATACAAGGTCATGAAGAGAAGACAAGAAGATGAGAATCTATAGTATAATGTGGTCATTAAATTTGACCAAAAACTTACACTTTTTGATGCCAAGTTGGCAAACCTAGATAGAGTTACAAGGAGTAATAAGTTCTCAGACCTAAAAATATTGCCCTTTGAGGACATCATCCCAACATAGACCATCTTGATGAATAGAAGAAGGATACTGAGAAGATGGTTGGATAAGGTTAAGGATGCAACAACACCCTTAGAAAAGATAGAATTCAAGATTTCCCTATTACTTAAGGATTCCATGGTCACTAAGGTGACCAAACTTGATGGCACCTTCATGGATGACCAAAAATTCAAGGCTCAGATGAGGATATTTATTGTTAAGTTTAAACAAGACATAACAAACACAAATACTACCACCAAAGTAATGAGCATTGTGTCTTTTGCCAACCAAAGGCTAGAGAGAGTAGAGGCTATTGAAGAAACACTAATGCTGGTACTTGTAGAACATGGAAGGCTCATTCAAGAAACACCTAATTTTTTCTGGCCTATGATCCTAGACTTCGATCAAGTTGACCATGATTACTTACCCTGCACAAAATTTTGGACAAAGGAAAAGGTAGGGAAGAAAAAAAGACAACAATAATAGGCATCTCAACAACCTCCTCCAAGACTATGAGGAATATTTGGATTCATTTTTTAAATTCAAATTTAAAATAGTCCATTGTAATAGGTGGCATTTTAGCCACTTTGCTACATTTGGGCATCTTTTAATGGGCCCACTTGAACTTGTATAGGTAGTTTTGACATCTATATATAGGGGTATTCCCCCTCATTGTAAAATCAGGAATAGTTGTTATAAAATCAATGCAAAAGAGCTAGAGAGATTGTCTATATGTTTTATTGTGTATTCTATGGTTTCTGCTTCTCATGCTTTTAGAGAATTAATAGTTTCTTTTCTACTGAGTAATTTGGCAATAACATTCAATATATGTATCTATTAGTTTGAGTTTAACACTAAGCTAACAAATCTACTACTATATGTGTTCTATTTTCATCTTATTTATGACTGAATGTGCTTATCCAATTTACTATGAGTAATTTTTTGCAACATATGCTTTTAGATATATGCATTTCCTTTATTTTGAAGCTTAAACTATATTTATTTATCTTTGAGTAATATACTGATAATTTTAGACCACACATTCAGCAGCACAAGAAACTTTCAAACTATTAATACATACACCAATGAAATATGATCAACTGTTCCTCGGAATATACAATGATTAATCGTGTAATTTTGTACTAAGTCATGATGACTATAATCTGTCTTTTTATGCCAGACTCTCTTTAAAAGAAAAAAACCAAGACTTTAGTTGGATTGAAGATTTAATGTATACATTGGCAAGCTACCATGTTTCTTTTACCTTTTTTCCTCGGTTGATTATATATACACCTAAAAATAATGCCAATGCCTATTGCATATCATCAAAAATAATGGATTTCTTTAAGGTAAATAAAAAATTAAACCATCCAAAGTAGAAATTAGATGTGCCCTTCATTCTCTATAAGTTGAGAATGTGAATTTATTTTTGGTCCTTCAAGAGTTGTGTCCTTAGTGAGATTTGCTACCATGATAACATAAATACGAGGGCTACCACATGAACAAGTTTGGGATAGAATGTTTATCATGTCATTCAATATGTGATGTTTATTCATGTAGAGGGTTGAATTTGTTGCTTAAACACCTTCACCTTTTCAATTATTTTCTAGCCTTTTTCAATTCCATGTCCCTTCTATCATGCTCTTTATTTTGCTCATTTTCCTTCCTTTGTTGTATCTTCTTCTGCTCCTTTTGCATTTTGATTTCATTTATAATTTTCAAATGTTCTCTTCTTTCCCTATCAACCTGCCTAAGGGATTTCCTCTCCTTAGCATTTTTTTTACTTCTTTGCCTTTGAATCCTCAATATCCTTCTTCCATGACTCTTGTTGTATAAACATTTGATGGTAGTCATCTAATGTGAGAATTTTTTATTGTCGACTTAGCTTGAGTGCATTGTTTCATGATTTCTTTTCACCCTTTTCTACTAGAAATTTAATTTTTTGATATTGAAGATTGTTGTTCATTAATTTTATTTTGGCTATAATATAGATCTATGATTATAGTTTTTACTATTTCCTTGTCGACATCTAAATCAATTGTTTCATCTTCTATGCTCCATTGTCCACCTAGTTCATATTAATAAACTATTTTCAGTGGGATAGAAGGCCACAATGATGGAATTGAGATAGATACATTCACTTCTATTAATTCACAATTGAGGCCAAAATTTTTTACTCCCTCCTTCAACCCTTCTGGTGGGCTTTCTTGTGTATGCAAACTTAACTAATCTTGGCTGAAATTAAATGTTGTAATTACAACCCCTTCAACACCTTCAATATTTGTTACATTTGCATTTGCATTTATTTTTAGACCTAAAACACCATCATAATTTTTTGTTTGAACTTTTTCACCTTCAACAACATTATCATGCTGCTTTTTCTCCATCTTCTACATAATAGCTTTGATGTCTTCCTCATTTAGCCTTGCCAACCTCATTATATTTTTAGCAACACTAACTTCATCCTCTTCGACATGGAATGTTGCACTTAGATTCATGTCATTCACTATTGCCTTAGGGTTTAGGGGCCGAATACCTATCCTTATAAATCCATATATTATATTCTTAGTTTTATGTGTCATCTTCAATATTTTACTACCCAAGGTGGCCAATTCATGTCTCTTTATCTCAAAATGATGATTTTTATTCATCCATGACATCCTATCACGTTTGATGTAGGCTTTAGATATACCAATAACACTCGTATCTAAAAATAAATAAGAAGACTAATAATTTGTGGCAGGGTTTTGCTAGATGCATGGAATAGTGTCAGATTATAAGGGAATGTTTGGGAGACATTGAAGTAGGACTCAAAAACTTGAGTCATGTCTAGCATGGTTCAAGGTTCTATTGATAAATATTGTGTTATCTCATTTAATATTTATTTTCAAAATAATGATAAGTTCAATACCAATTCCACTCAATGTCATTGGAGGTTCATCCATACTTAGTACCACTTGACAAAGCACGAGCTTTACTAGTGTATATAGTACTAAATTGTTGGGTTATTTTAGTTAGTTCCACTTTAACACTAAATCTTTTTCCCAAAAAGCTAGCACGTTGGCCCTATCATGTGAGGAGGAAGTCTCATGCACTCACTTGAAGTGCACAGTGGAAGACCAGTTTCTAAAGGCTTTGAAGCACAATGTTGTTTATTTTTTCATCTTACATAACATGTCTTAAAATAGTTATTCAACACCATAAATATATTACTATTATCCTGATTGTTTCAAATTTAATTATCACTATAACTAGGATCACCATTATTATTTAATAATAGCAATAAAAAAAAATATAACCATGACTAGAAATAAAACAAATCCATCTTTCAACACTTAGAATGATTTGTAACATAATATGGCTAAACACTAGTTTTTCATTAATAGCGTACTGAGCTAAAATACAAAAGTTCTATATCTATTCTCCAAACACCCCCATACAAATTTTTACAATAGAATTTTTATACTTTTTTTTAATTGACCAAGTGTCAAAAATCTAACTATCATGAATAGATGGCACACAGACTCCCAATAGCCTGAGAGTCATGACTTTTACAACTAGTTGTTCTTATAGACTTAGGCCTTTGTGCCCCTAGATACTTTCTCTATGCTATATTCTAGCATTCAATTATTCTATTCCTCTTGGGTTGGTATATAACCTTTGATAAATGGGGTCGAAGTGCCCTAATTGAGTTGCTCCTCTAATTGCTCTCGCATCCCTCACACTCCCCTAATCTTATGCTTCTTTTTCTGAGTCCTCTGCTCTCATGTCCCTTGTGACACATTCTTCCTTTGACTGGGTCCTCTCATGCTAGGTCTCCCACACCTTTTCCCTCTCATGCCTGGTAAGCTCTGCATCATGATACTCATGTGTGCCATGGTCCTCCTACATCATGGTCCTCATACATCATGTCACTACTTACATAAAAATGGATAATAGTCTCTTTTCATTGCATACTAAAAATGAAATAATACTTATTAAAAATTTAGGGGTCAACATCACCCCACACTATGCCCTTAGTCTATCCTGGACTAAGCTGCACTAGCGTCCTTAAAAGATTTTGGCCCCTTCTACTCGAGTTCCTTCTTCAACCCGTCCCAGTGGGAAAATGCATTAAGGACTTTTTTAGTTATTCATTCAATGGCCTCCTTTACTTCTTTCAGATGTTTAGATTAAGTTTTAGTCTTGATCTTTTTGACCTATTCATCTAAGGTTATGTTGGCTTCCTTTTGGATGTCTTCTAAGTCAAAAACATACTTGTCACCCTATTCTTAGAATATGGCAAAACTTGTGTTTATTTACTGATGATGGTTATTTATGGCTTCTTCCATCATTTCAACATCCTTAAATGTTTTCACATTCTCTGTGTGATCTTTTATTAATAGGGAATTATCAACTACTTACTGCCTCATCCTGGAGCTGGGCTTTCACTATTTTTTTGGGTGTACTAGGCGTGCAAAAATGCCATCCAAAATTGGGATAACCTCTCTGACTTTCTTCAAGGTGATTTTACAAATGTCTGCCACCGTGGTGAATTGTTCAATTATTTCTATGGCCTCATCTCTGGGCATGGGGCACTCTTGATTTTTCTTGACCAATAGCTTAACCAATGTTTCCAACTTTTTGATGGCATCCCCGTCCAATAGCATGCCATTCACTAGGGCCAATTATTCATTTAAAATCATTTTACAAAGGTTTAAAACCCTTAATTTAGCCTCGATGGCCTCTTGAATTTGTCCCTTCAAGGAGGCCACTTCATCATCTAGCACTTGCTTTTCTACATATGCTTTATTATACATCTCTATAACTTTGCCATGTTTTTTTTCCATCGTGCATGCACCTGATTCTGATAAAATGTTTTGGCATGTCATTTCCATGGCTGGTTTCAAAAATGTATCACTTGTCATTATTGGAGAGAGCTATTGTGGATCAGTTTTCATAAGGTCTAGTAGACCTGGAGCATCTGGGAAAGAAAAAATATAATCCAAAGGAATATCAAAATTGGGGATCTTTGCTATATATTTCTAAAAGGAAGGACAATTACTTCCTTGTTTTTGGGGTTGTGTCCTTGGGGTATAAGTGCTTCTAAAGATAGAGGTTCTTGTCTTCTATGATGAACTAGTATTATTCACATAGAGTTGGCAACCCTCTCTATTCTTATTCCCCCTTAGCTATCCCTTTTCCCCTTTTCTGGGTCTCATTCAAGTTCACCCTCTTGATGGCTTTATGAACCCATCTCACTTGCTCCCATTCCATCAATATCAATTTGATCACCAACTAGGGCCTCTTGCACTAGGGATAGATTATTCTCTGAGTCCAATCCCAAATTATGAATATGCTCCTGAGAGGGGTCTCTTTAGGGCACTTATCTTCGAGTTTGTTGTGGCACTAATTAGATGGTAGTATTTGGAGAAGGTGGAGAAGTTGGATGAGGAGATGAAGGGTTTGAGGTAGGTGAGTGAGAAGGAGTGGAATGAAAAGGTAAAGATGAAGTAGATTGTGATGAAGTGTGAGATGGTGATGGAGATGATCGAGGTGGAGGTGGATGAGACATAGATGGTCAAGAAGTAGTGGGTCTGGAGGGATACACCCCTACCATCCTATGTCATTTATAAGGGGCTTGTTGCCCACTAGAACTAGGGCTTGGCTCTGGCTACTTTCATTTTGTAGCGCCTAAAGGATCTTCTCTTTATGGTCTCCATCTTTAGGGTACTGAGGGGGGCGTAGCATTTAGAACAACTTATGGACCTACTCCTCAGCCAGGATATTCTTAACCTTGATGTCAATTATATATGTTTCTCCTCTCTCTAAAAAGGCCTTTTTTCCTAGATACACAAACATCTTCTAGAGGGTGTGGCACTTCACATCAATCTATTTTGCCTATAGATTGATTAGCTATGCATAATAAATTTGGTTGATGGAATCAATGAAGTAGCGCATAGAAAAGGCATATGGAAGTTTAAGCCAGGTTTAAATCTCTCCCAAAGGTTTCATATAAATGCATGCCAAGGAGTAAATCTGCTTTACATTAAATTATATTTGGTCTGCATTTAGCGGGGTAAATCCTTTGGAATGTGTCATTCACTCCTAAAAGCTACCTTCATCCCATCAAACCAGTACCTCATCTTTAACTTGCATGTCAAGGTGATGTGTTGGGGGAAAGTAAAAGCTTTAAAGCACTCGATGGGGGACTTGTGAGTGGGGGGGTACACCCACTTTAATGATCCTGAGCTGTAGTCAGGCATCCTAATCTCATAAAAAACCAACAATAAGAGGATTACTTCTGAAGGAAACCTTTAATTAGGCATTTTATGCACCTTCTTTGCATCTTTAACTATATTTTTGGAAAAATACAATGCTTAAATATATTGTATGCCCTGAACAACTTGGTGAGTAATGTGCAGGTGGGCCATATCCACCTCCTTCCATTGGTTGGTCCCTCTAACCTTGGTGGAAATGATCTATGTTATGACTCTAAGGGTGGGATCTTGTAGGTTCCTTATTGCATTGCATGCCCATATTTTTGGTACATCAGTATGGTGGTGGTCTATTAAATCTCATTCGTGTCTACCAAGTCATCAAACACATTCACACCCAAGCACTGAAGCCATGTGACTTTTCTAATCCTCTCCATGGTGATCTTCATGTTTCACCCCATGAAGTGTATGTAGTTCAAATAGTTGAAAGAGGTCAGCCTTGTCCAAGTAGTTCTTGATGGATAAGTCATAGAAGTTTTGGTGGTCTAGACTTGATAATAATTTTGCAACTCTACTTTATTTCATAGTTGATGGTGGTTTTAGTAAAAAATTGTTGTAGTTGAGACCTTAGAGACCTAGTTCTCTGTGTGCAAGACTAACTCTAGGTACGCCATCTCTTTTATTAACAAAGATAAATGGGGGATGTTGGGGCATTTTTTGATGAAGAGGCATGTGCTAGCTTTCCTTTCTTCACCATATTGTCTTCTACTCTCTCTCTCACTTCCCCTTCCATGTTTTCCCTTAAGACTCCCATGCACTACACTTTTGTTCTCTCTTTTGGGTTTCCCAAAGCCTCTTCTCGTATAGGGAACCAAGCTCTTCCGCTCACCTCTTCCTCCTCTGGTATGGTTGGAATTTTTTTGAGTCTTTTAATATTTTTATTTGGATACATTACTCTCCATAGCACTCGAAGGTTAATACATGGTCGTCCCACATTTTTGAATAAATACATGGTGGTATCCCAACTTGCTTCAGCTCTTGAGCTTCACACTTTGACAATGGTAGACTTGTAACCTATAACCTAAAAAATCCCCTCCTATACACAAATATAAACTTAGAAACATCTCATCTTTACCTTAGGAAATTTTTTTGTGTCTCTGCCAACTTTGTAATCACTCTGCTCTACTCATTTTTGAAGGAATTTAATTTTATCACAGTCGTTGGTTTGCTAGTTCACCATTTTTTTTTATCACTCAAATATTTAATCAAGGTAAAGTATAAAATAACTTTGGCAAGCTTATATATAGGCCATTCAAAGAGGGTTTACCTCCATTAATTATTTCACTCCCCTTGTCACTTCTAGTCATTAATGCATATCTTTTAATGACCTTCATACTTCAAATCTTATAGCAAGCATTTAGTGCCTTAACCAATTTATCCCATCATTCTACTCACATGCTTCTCACCGTAACTAACCTTGTCACATTAATGGTCCATCACTTTTTGTACCTTTCTTGGAAATGGATGACAACTGTATCCCACCTTTCTAGTGAAGTGGAAGATAGTTGTCACCCAAATGGTGGGAACCTTCTAAAATGCTTTTGAAGTGCATTGAATGACTTATGCACCCTTAATCACTTGTGTGCCATAGATGACTATCAAAATTTATGGTCCTTACATGACCACTAGTATTATGTCTTGTATTCGTATGCATGATGACTTACCCCATAATAAAAGGGTTCGTGGTCCTCCATGAAAATAATCTAAGTACAAGAACTCAAAATCACATTAAAGACTCATGTGCCTCAAGGGCAATGATTTTTATTGAAATCAGTAAATTATAACCAAATGGCCTTAAGCCTTATTGATTATAAAAGTTGAGCTATGTAGAATTACAATATGGTTGAAGATGATGGCCATTATAGTGCCCTAAGAGGAACTAATCATCCATTCATTTTAACTAACAAGTTCTAGTAGGTCAAATGCTATGTATTATAAATAAGCCATCCTAATGAATCCAAATATTTTTAGTGTGGCACGTAAACTTAGAGTCATATGACAAAACTTTCATGACTGGAGAAAGGACTTTGTTCTTTAGATGGCGATCATGCCAAGCTTTCTGTTTGTGTTTCTCAACATCTTGACTCTAGTGGGTAAAGAACTGAACCTCATCTAGTTTCATCAAATCAATGAGTCAAGTTGTTAAAGAGGCTTCATCATCTAGGTTTCCCATATGTGCTATCTAGAGAGATGGAACCAAGAACTCCACTGGTATGACTGCTTCCTTTCCATATACTAGGTTGAATGATGTACTTTTATTGAGGTACTTATATGTAATTTGGTATGCCCAAATTACTGTAGATACTCTATCATCCCAATTAGTCCAACCAACATTAAAAAATTTTGTTAAAGTGGTATTGAGGATCTTATTAAAGGTTTCAACTATTCCACTGGCCTATGGGTGGTATGGTGATATTTTATGGTGCATGATCATGAACTCAGCCAACAAGATGCAAATCATCTCATTCAAGATGTGGGTGCCATGATCACTAGTGAAGCTTAGCATACATTTGAATTGTGTTATATTGTTATCCCAAATGAATCATGTGGTAGTTATTGCAGTATAATCTTTTATTGGTGTTGCTTCATCCCAATGCATGAGGTAGTTAGTTGTGGCTATGATGTACTAAGAGCTTGTTTATCATCCTCTTTGAGTGATAGGCCCCACAAAGTCAATAACCCATTTTTTGAATGGTTCTTGATAAGGAATAGGTTTCAAAAACATAACATATTTTTTGTTTAATTTTCCTACACACTAGCAAACATCACATTACCTAACATAAGCTTTTGCATCTTTGAATAAAGTTGGTCACCAGAGTCCAACAAGTAATACCTTGTGCATGGTAGTCTCTCCAGCAAAATATCCTTTGGAAATACCTTCATGAACTTCTCATAACACCTCAAGGTGCTCATGATGTATCACACAGTAGTGAAGCACCTATCACCATCTATTTTGTATAGATCACCTGCTATGAGTTGATAAGGTGTGGTGTAGATTGCAAGTTGATTTTTCTCCTATGAAGTAAGGGAGTCAGGCGCACACCCACTATTAAATAATGTCATAACATCCTCTAGCTCTTCATGTACCCAAGAAATTTAAAAAAGTTATACGTTAGGAAGATCATTTTCTATGGCATGTGGGGGTTCTCCGTTTTCAATTTGAGATAAATGATCAGGTCCATAGTTGGTCTTTCCAATATTTACTACTATGGAAAATTAGAATTCATAGAAGAGTAAAATTCAGTGGTAAATCCTTCCATGTAGTACTATCTTGTTGACAAGATAATTCAATGCCTCATGGTCTATATAGAATATAAACATAGTGGCCAAGAGGTACTGCCTAAACTTTTGTAGAGCATAAAACATAATTTGCACTTAGTGGTGGTATAGTTTTGTTCTGTTGATGTCAGCCTCCTACTAGCAAAGTAAATTAGGTGATCCATGTTTTTGTCACCTAGTGTTATAAGTATTACATTGACTACCATCCCAGATGCAACATGGACATGAAAAGGCTTTGTCCAATCAAGAAATTATAATATAGGAGTTATAACTAACCTTTTTGTTAGTGTTTAAAAAATTTAGTTGCAAGAACTAGTCCATATTAAATATTTATTGTGCTTTAATATCTCTTCTAGGGGTGTTGCAATCTTAGCATAACCTCAAATGAATTTTTTTTAATAGCCTATGTCCTAAGAAGGTGCGTACCTCATGTTGAGTCTTGGGCACTTGCAGATCAAGAATAATAGATTCCTTGGATGGATCCACCAGGAGTCCCTCCTTAAAAATGATATGCCCAATAATTACACCAAAAGGTGTCATGAATAGGCACTTCTTCAAATTTAAGGAAATTTGTAACACTCGACAGTGCTCAAACATGAGTCTCAGATTGGCACAATGGTCCTTGACTAACTCATAGATATTCTTATCATCTAAGTAGACTTGGCTAAACTTATGGATAGAATATTTGAAAGCCTCAACTGTTATCTATGAGAATATCACTCAGGCATTCTTCAACCTGAAGGACATGATGGTATAGGAAAATATCCCCATTTTTTAAGAAAAGTAGTCTTAGATTAATCGTCCTCAGCAATCTAGACTTGGTGGTACCTCGAGAACCCATCTATGAAAGAGTATACTTCACAACTGGAAACACCTTCTAGGATTTTCTCTGTGAAAGGTATTGGGAAATGATCTGTCATACATGATGCGTTTAAAACATGATAATCCATACAGATCTAGATATACCCATCCTTTTTGATACTAATTACCATGGGAGTAACCCATCTAGATTCAGTAATGGGAGTAATTACTCCAGCATGGAGCATGCTATTGATCTCTTATTTCACATGCACTTGGAGGTTGGGATGCATTTTGTATCGTCATTTATTTTGTACTTTAGATGGGCCCTTGATAAGGGTTGTCCATAGGATAACTTGGTCCTGAATAGTTCATGAACCAATACTTTTAGGGACATCTAGATGGTTAGTTAAGGGGTTTAGTGAAGTGGATCCCTCACTTTCATCTACTTAGAAGACTAGTTTTTGCTTTCCCATGCAAATTTATTCTCATCGTTCTTCATCAAGAACTAGATTAGGTGCAAAAATTGATTGGGTAGGAGGCTTAGTGAATAAATGCAAGGGTTATTTAGGTTGCTGATGAATATACCATAGGTGATATTCGATAGGAATTAGGACTCCAATGACTACTACATGCATGGATTGAAGGGTGAGGCACAAGTCCATTCTTGGTGAAAAGTAAGAGAGAGCTGATGTCATGTTTTACTTTAGTAACTGCCAAAACCTTGTACCCATGCACCTTTCTTTATGAATGTACCATGCTTGTGCCCAAGTGTGCAAAGTACCATAGAACACATGCACCTAGAGGTATTTTAGTAAGGATGTTTCCTTACCATGCAATATGCTCTAATAAGCCTCAATGTGAGGTTTGGGTGCTTGCATGCCACTGTAACTAAATGTGCCTCTGATCTTATTGTTGTGATGAAATCTATGATGTAGAGAAACTCACACTTGATCCCAGTATAAAAGATGATCTTTATGAGTACACCACCATCTAGAAATGGTACCATCAAAAATGTGATCTAATGACCTCATCCTATCATTCTCAATATGATATAACTATTCAAGGTATTGGAAAATGTCACGCACCTCCGTTTGTCATTAGAACTATGGAGCTTATTCAAGTCTCTTCAATGGTGGTCCCTCCAATGGTCCTCTCATTACTAAACCCATTAGGTGCACAAACTTATGATTTTTAGGAAGCTGGTGTGGGATGATTTCTCCTTTGTTTACCTTGTTATATAACCTTTTGATGAGGTCATAGTCATCATGGGCCCAATAGTTGCAAGCATTTCTTGTAGTATCTGAGATAGACTGGTTATCCATCAACACCCATAGGCTCGATATAGGGAGGTCATTGTGTTTGGTCTAAAGGTATTACTACGCACTGATCAATATTCTCAAACCTAATGTATCAATTTTTAAAGCTCAAATATATATGGTTCTCATAGCACCAAGGCTATCCTAGTAGGGTTGGAAAGTCATCAACTTTTGTTAATTTGAAGACCTCAAATTTTTCTTTGAAGGGAACCCAAAGTATTTCAATGATGACATTCTTGAGGACTTCAATAGGATATGCTCGAATCTTATTTGCCATGATTAGGACATGAGAAGAGGGCTGTAGGGTTAGACTAGACATTTTTTGCCAAGCATGTTTAGTGAGAACATTTAATTGTGTGCCAATATCTACTAAAATATCTCAGATTAACCATCCATTGATTACATCATTAACCAATATCTCTCCATCTTCTGAGGAAGAGGTACTAGGAGTTTCCTAACATTAGGCATGATTTAAATAATAATATTCACTTTACCAACTTAGGTGAGGGTGGACTTCATTTAGTAAGTGAGCCTAAATTTTAAACCAAGCACTGAGCTAAGGAACAATGTCCTCATCCAACACATGTTTGTATAGTTCTTGAAAATTATCCCATACCATTGGTTGAGGTTCGGCTTCCCTTTGCACTATGGCATGATGTATCACATCCTTGTTCTTGAGGTATTGAATCTCACCTTGGAGCTCTTGCATAAGTGTCATTGTATTCTAAAGGACATTCTTTTGCTACTATGAATTATGATACTTTCTTGCTCATGGTTCTTCTCAATGTACCTTCTCATTAGGTTGGCTATGGATTGAGTATGACCCCACTACGAGTGGTGATATTTACTTGTTGCACTATTGGAATGGTTGGTCATGCACACCATTATGGTTTATCTATTCAAATCATGTCAGTGCCTTTTTCATTACGGTCCTTGGTGATGGATTCATATAGAACAGGACACTCTTCTAGTCAATGGTCCTTTTTAAGAAATATGCAAGTTAGGTACTCTAGGTAATCCCTTTGATAGTGGTCTAGTGACCCACATTTGTAGTAAGTCCTTGGTGGAAAATGACCACCACCTCATCCTCATCCTCTCCCTCACCCATGGTATCCACCATTGTCCTAGGTATTGGTGACTGAGGTTTGGCGTATGTCATGCGCTTGAGCTTTATGAATATCACTGATCAATCGATAATAATTGGTATCATAGGTGTAGGCATCATAAATCTTACAATACTCTGACACCTTAATATTCATATCCCATTGTAAAAGTAGACAAGAATGGACATCATATTCCTCATGAAAAATTTCATAGGTTTATTTTAGTATCACATGGATGTTCTTACATGGGTAGTTGTTCCTTGTGTGCCCTTTAGTTTCATAGTTGGTACACCAGACACCACTACATGTCTCATGTTCATTCTTTTCCATCAATTTTTTGAGTTTTGATGTCATGGATGCTATCTGTGCCTCCATAAAGGGACTAATCTTGGTATCCATACTTCTAACTACTTCAGTGTGGAGGGTAACTTCTAGTGCCTCATGCGTGCTAGTGAAGTTTCTTTATGACAATGTTTGTCAAAAAGGTAGAAATAGTCCTCCCAAAAACAATTGTGCATGATGAGCAAGGTTTATTTTGAATGACAACTTAGAAATAAAGGTTTTGAATCATGCATCATATTCACATATGCTCTTTGTAAGTCCTTGATTTATATCTTTTAGCACCGCTATACTTTATTACTCAAACTTAGGAATGTCAAATTACTATAAGAAGGATGCTTTGAATTGGTCATAGTCTACCACTACTTGATGAGGGTTAAACTTGTGATACCATTTTTACACATTCTATAAAAATGTGGTTGTAAATTGTGTAGCCTTTCATTTAGAAGACATGATGTTACACGCTCACCAAATTTATTCATACTTATGTACATGCTTAGCTGCATTCTCTACCCCTTTATATTCAGGTAAATACAATGTCATCTCATAGTAGACAATAGCAGGTTGTGGTTGAATAGGTTGTTTTTGGGAAGATCCAACTCCAGTTCCATGAGAGGGTATGCTTCCACTTGTGCCTCCCCTTGATCTTCCTCCAATGCCTCTAGTAGTAGTGCCCATGGGAAGAAGTGTGGTAAAGGGTTGGTTTCCCAAGTTGAGGTTTGTAGTTTGGCTTTGAGGGCCAAATCCATGAGGCATCCCAAGATGTGCTATAAAATTCCCTTAAGGATATTTTGATTCTAAATAATTTCCTAATGTCCTAGTTTTAGTTTCTCTTACTAGTTTAATTTTTGACCCTGAACTATCTGTATCCCATTTTTGTATATGTACTCTATCTAAATCAAAGGCATGAGTACACACTATGGTGGAGGAATCTAATTGATTCAGATTTGACTTCAAAATTCTTGAAGTTCAGCTTGGTTCTCCTTCAAAAGATAAAAGTGGCAAAGAATGTGGCTCAAAAGTGATGGGTCCCTTGTGTGTGTCTATCTCCTTATGACTCTTCACAACACTCCTTGAGGTTTCTTGATCTCTTCCCATGCTACTAACCCCCATGATCCTTTGTTGAGATTCATCATACTTATATATTCATAATGACCATTGGCTTGTTACCATGTTGAACCCACAATCTTCAATCAACCTCTTGTCTCCCTTCCCAAACATATGACTCATGCACAAGGGATTTTATCCCTCCATGGGGAGAGTCTCCAATCCAAGGTCAAAAATTAGATTCTTAATTTTGAAGGTAAATAATGAGATATCATCCCCTTGGCTCTCATAAAAATTAGAACTTTTCTTCCTCAAGACATGAATAGGTGGTCACCACATATTTCAAAATGTAGCTATTCTAAATGGCTCTCCACTAAAAATTAACTGCTCGCATCCAGGAACTCTAAGTAATGTTAAAATCCTCTACCATTCAAGTGTCCAAAGCTAACTTCATCCAAGATTTTAGGATCATCCTTGAGAATATGCAAAGATCCAAGAATACAAGAGATCTGGGACCTTAGAAAAAAAGTCTCATAGAGAGAGCTATAGATAATCTGCTCTACCCACTATCATACAGAAATTCCTATTTCAAGATATGGAACCGCAAAGATTTATTCAACACTTGAAACCCATTCTTCAATATTCTCTAATGTAATGTGCTCAAACATTTCCCATGATTATGCTCCAATTGCTTCGTGTCCCAATAATGAAACCAAAATGTTGGGTTCCTTTAGTTAGTTCCACTTTAGTGCTAAAGATTTTCCCCAATAGGCTAGTGTACTGGCCATGTCACATGATAGGGGAGTCTCATGTGCTCACTCGAAGTGCATAGCAGAAGACTAGTCTCTAAAGGCTTTGAAGCACAATGTTGTTTATTTGTTCATTTTACGTAACACATCTTAAAATGTTTATTCAACACCGTAAATATATTACTATTATCATTATTGTTCCAGATTTAATTATCGATATAACTAGGATCACTATTACTATTTAATAATATCAATAAAATAAAAAGATATCCATGACTTAGAAATAAAACATATCCATCTTTTAACACTTAGAATGATTCATAACACAATATGGCTAAACACTAGTTTTTCTCTAATAGTTTACTGAGCTACAAGATAAAGGTCTATATCTATTCTCCAAAAGACCCCCATGCAAATGTTTACAATAGTGATTTTATACTTGTTTTCCTTAACCAAGTTTTAAAATTATAACTATCATGAATAGATGGCACATAGACTCCCAACAGACTAAGAGTTGTGGCTCTTACAACTAGTTGTTCCTACAGACTCGGGCCTTTTTGCCCCTAGATACTTACTCGATGCTATATTCTAGTGGCCAAGTATTCCATTCCTCGTGAGCTAGTATAGAACCTCCGATTGGTGTGGTCAAAGTGTCATACTTAATTGTCTCCTCTAACTACTCCCACATCCCTCATGCTCTGCTTTCCTCACCCTCTCCTAGTCTTTCAATTCTTGTTTTGATTCCTCTGTTCTTGTGTCCCTTATGACATGTTATTCCTTTGATTGGGTCCTCTCACACTGGGTCTCTTTCACCATTGTCCTTTTGTGCTTGGCAAGTTTTGTGCCATGATACTCTTATGCATCATGGTCCTCCTTCATCATTGTTTTCCCTCTTCGTGCTTGTACTTGTGTCAAAATGGGCAATGTTCTTTTCATGTTGTGCACCAAAAATGGAATAATAATTATTCAAAATTTAGGGCTCAACATAAATTCATCATAGGTTATGATTTGATCAATCACCATTCCATATGTGAATTTTATTTTATGAGCAAAACTCTTTGTGATATTTGCATTGAAGCATGTCTGATTAACTACAATTACATTTGAGAGTTCTTGATGAGCATCATCATGTTTAACAACTATATTAGCAACTCAAAATTACAACACTTTCTATTGGTAGGTCCAATTTTCCTTCCTCTAAATGATCCTAGGAATTTCAATCAAATCAAATCTCAAAATAAAAACACCCATAACAAGACCAAAAGTATTTAAGCATTCCATGGCCAAATCAAACATATAACTCACACATATTTTATGTATGAGAATAAGAATGAAAAATATAAAAAATCCAATGGAGTCCACACTTAAGTAAAAGACCAATTTTCCTTACACACTTATTTTTAATCTCTCTGTGACCATGAAATATAATGCATCTTCCTAACCCTGAATGGTTTTAACTATTGCCCATTAAGGAGAAAAATGCTCTAGTAGGACCCATTCGAAAATAAATCAATTCTTCCTTTATCCTAGAGAAGAATATTCATCATCCAACATCAAGCATCTCGTTATGACTATCCTTGTTAGACCATTATTTATAATTTTTTTTCCAAGTGTGAGACTTAGCTCTAAGGTATGATCTACGAATCATAAGTAATGTTCTTTCCTTGACCCTCAAAAGATCACTCAAAACACATATGCAAGATTAGTCTTCATACCCTATACTACAAGCTATATCATTTATTTTATCTCCCTTTGTAGCATTCTTTCCATGATGATAAGGATCTTGAAATGACATAAAAGGAAGCAACAATTACAAAATGTTTCGATACCTTATGCTACAATCGAAATGATCACCTTAGTTTTTTGAAAGAGAAACAATTGAGATATATTTAGTACTCCAAAATTTGGGACTCAAAACTCTCAAATTAGGGTTGAATAAGATATTCTCCTCAAATGAATATCCATAGATAATTTTACTCTAAAAAACAATCAATGGATCGTCCTTTGGAATCTTGAAATATATATAAATATCTTTATTTAACCCAAGCCTTGTTAATTGGCCTATGAAGTAGATGTCCCATTGCATAAAAATTTACTATCTCTATCATTAAAACACCTCTAATTACGTTTGTGGGCACAATTAAAGGTGTTGTCATGAAATGTAAAATTTCATGACAATGCAATGTACAGAAAAATACAAAATCAAGAGAAGGCATAAAGATCAAAACACAATTTTGTCCTTTGTTAGGGCCACCTAGATATATGATGACTTTTCCTTCAATTAAGACTTGTTATGGGGCCTCCACCCAACCATTTTTTACTCTCTTATTTGGCCAAGGCCTAAGCAATCAAGTAGCTTCATGATCCAACTTAGGGAGAGAGATAGGAGGATCCCAAAATAACACTTATCCACATGTCAATAGTTATATGTAGTGTTCTTACAAGGCCTTGAGGCTACATTTGACTACACTCACTTTTTTAATGCTCTTGGGTGGATAAATTAAAAACTACCTATCCCCCCTCTATATTATCCTTGGTGACCTTTCTCTTGATTATTGTTTTGAATCTTTTGAGGTTCACACCAAATTTATCATTTGTAATGATCAAATCATTTTGATTAAATAATATTTTTATGCTAACTTGTCTGAGAAAGACTAGTGTATTTTCTTTCTTTTCTTCTAAATGAGTCATGGTAACTTTCATGTCGCTCAATCATTCCTCTCAATATTTCCTCATGTATATTAAAAAAATGTGATATAGGCTAAGGTCAATCAATGGCATAATCTTTAACTCAAAGAGCATTGCATTATTTATCACATCTACCATATTCTTCAATTCATTATCCATTTTTGTTATTTGGTCTCAATACACCTATGCCTTCTAAGAAAACACCTTAATCCTAGTCAAATCCTCAACTAATTCTACTAAATAATGAAACAAATCAGACAGGGACCTCTCTACTTTGTCAATCAATCATGGGTAGTAGAGATGAATTATCATGGAGTTCTCAGCCTACAATGATATTCATATTCAATAAGGACATAATTTTAAGGTGGAAAACTTAAATGGGTTATTCAAAGAAGAAAGACTTAAGAAGATTATAGGTTTTATACTCAAGATTTATAGCTTATAACCTCAATGTTTGGTCCCATAGACTCTTCAATCTCGTGGACATCATTAAAATCTTTCATTTCATTAGGGTTGCATGTAAGTTTATCCTCACTTGGGACTCAAGATAATTTTGTCAACAACTCAAGATCTCTTATTATTTAATTGTGGATTTTGAATTGTGCTCTAAAAATATCTTAACAACTTAGTATGCATCATGGGATTACAGGGGTATGGCTATGTGATGTGGTCAATAATGATTATTCAATGCTTTCCACACCATAAAATTCTTACTATATGGGGATGTCAGAGTCTGGGAGTGTGGGATAGACATAAAGGTCCCACATCATACCATTTTATTATCAATGGAGTATGGGTGCTACACAATTTTTCCACAAGGCTAAGTTGGTCCCAAGGTCATGTAGGAGCACAAGAACACGTCATTGTAAGAACCACTTTTCTAATAGATGTGATAAATCAATTCTAGGTCAACCAAAATGAGATTATTACCTCAAAAAAATTAAGTATGGAACTCTTAATAACACTAGCAGTTGTCCCATGGTGCAAGAAAAGTCTAAGGTTAAACAAAAGTTGTTCATATGAATAAATGATAAAATAGCCGTTATTATTATTTCTCTATTGTATCTCAAAATAAAAAATATTTGGGTAGTAAATCAATTAATGTATTTCATAGGTTGTTCATTTACTATAGTGTTATAACCAAATTGATTTATCAAAGTAGTAAGAAATGAATCCAATGGACATTCAAATATGCTCTACTCCTGACACGAAGCAACCGACCAATCTGCAAGCAAAAAGGGTTTGAAACTAGTAGTCTATAAACAACATATTCTTTATTTTTACCTCTTGTGAATCACCTCACTGTATAAGCCTCTAATGAATCACATCAAGCATCGAGTCTTTAAATAATAAAAAATTAAATAGTCCATGCCATCGTTCATTTCTTTTTAAACTTCTCTAAAAAGAAAATAGGGGGATAGACAACCAAGCAAGAAGATGGACATGTCTGCTATTTAATGTCAAAGCCATATACTCCATTTAGTCTTGATTTGTTGTTGCTGGTAGTTCATCTCTATCAGGATCCTACTCCTCAATAAGAGTATATATGATTACCTTGTATTAGCAACTAAACACGGAATTATACCAGAATTAATAAGTAACTAGAATTCACAAATGACACAGAATATGAGAGACAATACACAATCTTGTATTAATACTCATCCAAAAAAAAAATACAATAAAGAAGATGCCACTTCTTCTCACACCTCTTAGAGTCTTCCCACACGTTAAGGGCTCCCAGTAATTCTCAATCAAGAGTTCACTCTCCTACCAAAAACGGTCCCAACACACAACTTAAACACAGAGTTGGTGTTCACCTCCAACCAGTCAACAATAACACTGACAGTACACAAGTACTCAAAGTACTTCAAGTAAATCTCTCATGAACTTGCAATAACTTGCAACTCAAATGATCTTACTTACCATGTAGATCAGCCCTGATCTTGCACAACCTGCAAATCACAGATCTTACAATTGGAAGGATCTCTTCCTTGCCTTGATTACAATACAGCCCATGAGTCTATTATATAGATCCCATGCAAACAATAATTAGACACCTAATTACAATAATTATAAATGCAACTCAAGACTCAAAATAGCCTTTACATGCAAACACTCGATTCAACAAACTAACTGTTCATGCAATGAATAGTTTTGGAACCACCACAAGCGACCTACGTCGGTCTCTATCTACCTGGAGGTGACCGATGTCAGCCAACTCCTGTCGATGTCAGTTGCCCTCTGCACTGTAGATGACCGACGTCAGTTACATTACCGACGCTGGTATCCCTGGAACTCAATAACCTCCTCCATGTCTGCATCAGTTGAAGCTTTAAGCTCCACAACCTAACAATCTCCCACTTGGAGATAAACAGTTGCAACCACCATAAATCATATGGTGCACCTCCTGTCATCCAAATCACCTGCCACATCCGCATGTAGAAACCCATGTAGAAAAGAACTTGACCCTGCATAGCATGTGCACCTACTGTTGGTCCCTCTCAGATATCTGAGACTCCACTGAAATGCCCTCCAGTGCTTCTTTCCCAGATTGGCTCCAAACTTTCTGACAGCTCCCACTGCTTGGGAAATCTTAGGTCTAGTACATACCATGCACTTAACCTCATTATGTGAATCAGGACACTGTTCATAGAACTGTCCAACCATCATCGTGCTAACCGGTTTCACACAATCATCCGGAGACAAAATCAACCTGTGACCTTCCATGTCCCTAGAAGACACTCATGCCAAAGAATCTTGTTGCTCTCAGATTCCTCATGACACACCTCTGAACTAACTTTACCTTTAGTTCAGCAACTCCCTGTATGTGTAACTCTGCAACAAGCACACAATACAATAACAAGATAATGCAGCTAATATTATCAACCATGGTAAAGAGAAACACAATGGTCAAACCTCCATTATTCTACAGCTTACTCAAGACCATATACCCTGGCCTTCCATCTCACGTGTCCATTCCCGCTCTTCTTTATCCTGAACATCCATTCCTCTCTCAGTGCTTTCTTCCAGCTGGCAACTCCACCAAAAAACTCCCGTTTGGTTCTTCTCCAAGGAATCACATTCCTCATCCATGCCAAGCTCCCACTGTTTCCTAGATCTACCTGCTCTGCTTCTTTAATAACTTCCTGGTTCTTGACCATCAGTGAGCAACAAGTAGTGTAAAGAAGGGAAATGATGAATTTGAGGCTTACTTACCCTTTCAGTCCTCCATATGGGCACTTGAGACTCCTTGACAGCTTGTTGTCCACCAAAAATCTATCTCAGTGACTGATGCCAGTCACATCTCAGTCTGCACCCAACTGATGTCAGTTCCATGTGACTGCCTCATCACCTATGTCGGTTCCCTCTGACCAACACCAGTCTTTATCTATTTTGAGTCACTGATGTTGGGCTGCACATAGCTGACGTCAGTCCCTATTTGGATGTCATCGTCAGTTTTCTAACTGACATCGGTCTCTGTGTTTTACTTGTGAGTGATGACTTATACCCGCGAGCTCTTTTTATATCAAACCCTTGTCCATATCAACCTTGCTCTGCTCAGAATTCCTCAGCCCCTTGTGCTGATCTCTGTCTGTCATTTTCTCCTTAAAAACCAAGGCTTTCCTGTTCTTGTCACGAACATCAGATTTCTCAAGAAACGTCACTTTCTTCTTTTGCATACAGAAATCTCGATCCATGCTTTTCAAATCTGAAAGCATACCCTTTGACTCAAGAACATGCATCTCCTTCTTATTCATGTGACCCAGCCTATTAAGCCACATCTTCGAATCTACAGCTGAAGTAGATAACCCAGAAAGAGAATCAGTAATACAAGTAGATAGATAAAGCATACCTACTTTCTTACCTCTTGCTACAACAAGTGCACCCTTGGAAACTTTCTAAGAGTTCAGTGTGAGAGTTAATGTGCAACCCTCATCACCCAAATTTCCAATAGAAATCAAATTCCGCTTCAGGACTGGGACATGCATGACCTCCTTCAACACCCATGTGTTGCCCGTCTGCAATTTTAGCTTCACTTTCCCTTTGCCAACCATTTGACAAGGCTTACCATCCCCTAAATAAATTTCTCCAAAGTCTCCCTGGACATATTCATGAAAAAATTCCCTATTTGGGGATGCATGGAAAGAGGCACTAGAATCTAAAACCCAAGATTCTACTTTATCTAAGGAACATACCAGAGCATCATGTGTAACAAAATCTGCAACATCTGCTTCTTCATGTCCTTCATGCTGATCTTTATTCACCCAATAATCTCTCTTTACATGCCATTGGTTTCCACACTTCCAGCAGGTTATTTTGCCATACTTGGACTTGGATCTCTTGCCTATCTCTGACTTTGATCTCCCATGCTCAATCTTCTCTCTTTGCCTTCCCCTGCCTTCAACACTCAAAGCATTCCCTGATGATTCACCTGTGTTTTTCTTGCAAATATCTTCATTCAAGATTACACTCACAACATCATCCACTTTTAATATTTTTAAAGCAGATGCAGTATTACTAACTGCCATTACCAAAATCTCCCAACTTTCAGGTAATGAGCACAAGATTAAGAGAGCCTTAATTTCATCATCAAAAACAATATTGACTGAATTTAACTGGTTTACCAAACCATGGAAATCACTAAGATGACTATGTACAGATCCACCATCCAACATTTGTAAATTAAATAATTGCTTCATAAGAAATACCTTATTTGAAGCTGAGGGTTTTTCATATAAATTTTCCAAAGATTCCATCAACTATACCATTGTCTTAGCCTGTGATAAGTTGGAAATCACAGATGATACAAGGCTCAACCTTATAGATCCCAGAGCCTCCCATTCTTCATCCTTCATATTCATGGGCTTGCATGCAACTCCACCCAATGGTAAGTACAATTTTTTTTGATACAGATAATCTTCTATCTGCATCCTCCATAATTGGTAGTTCTTGCCATTAAACTTCTCCATTTGTAGCTTACTTTCTTCTGCCATTGCTATACTCCCACTCAAACAGAAACTCCTGTGAGTGACCTATAATCAACAAACACTAACCAGATCTGATACAACCTATTAGTAAACCCAACCAAAAGCTCTAATACCAACTGTCAGGATCCTACTCCTCAAGAAGAGTATATATGATTACCTTGTATTAACAACTAAACACAGAATTATACCAAAATGAACAAGTAACTAGAATTCACAAACGACACAGAATATGAGAGACAATACACAATCTTGTATTAATACTCATCCAGAAAGAAAATACAATAAATAAGATGCCACTTCTTCTCACACCTCTCAGAGGCTTCCCACACCTCAAGGGCTCCAAGTAATTCTCAATCAAGGGTTCACTCTCCTACCAAAAATGGTCCCAACACACAACTCAAACACAGAGTTGGTGTTCACCTCCAACCAGTCAGCAATAACACCGTCAGTACACAAGTACTCAAAGTACTTCAAGTAAATCTCTCATAAACTTGCAACAACCTGAAACTCAAATGATCTTACTTACCATGTAGATCAGCCCTGATCTTGCACAACCTGAAAATCAAAGATCTTACAATTGGAAGGATCTCTTCCTTGCCTTGATTACAATACAACCCATTAGTCTATTATATAGATCCCATGCAAACAATAATTAGACACTTAATTACAATAATTAAAAATGCAACTCAATACTCAAAATAGCCTTTACATGCAAATACTTGGTTCAACAAACTAACTGTTCATGCAATGAATAGTTCTAGAACTGCCACAAGCGACCGACATCGGTCCCTGTCTGCCTGGAGGTGACCGACGTCAGCCAACTCCTGCCAATGTCAGTTGCCCTCTACACTGTAAATGACTGATGTGAGTTACACTATCGATGTTGGTATCCCTGAAACTCATTAACCTCCTCCATGTCTGCATCAGTTGAAGCTTTTAGCTCCACAACCTAATAATCTCCTACTTGGAGATAAATAGTTGCAACTATACCTATACCTATACATCATCTAGTTTGTTTCCTGGCTTTGTATCCCTCTTCAAGATCACTCTTGAAGACAAACCACCACAAATCCTATGGTGCACCTCCTATCATCCAAATCACCTACCACATCCGCATCTACAAACCCATGTAGAAAAGAACTTGACCCTGCATAGCATGTGCAACTGCTGTTGGTCCCTCTCAGATATCTGAGACTCCACTAAACTGCCCTCTAGTGCTTCTTTCCTAAATTGGCTCCAAACTTTCTGACAGCTCCCACTGCTTGGGAAATCTTAGGTCTAGTATATACCATGCACTTAACCTCATTATGTGAATCAAGACACTGTTCATAGAACTGTCCAACCATCGGCGTGCTAACTAGTTTCACACAATCATCCAGAGACAAAATCAACCTGTGACCTTCCATGTCCCTAGAAGACACTCATGCCAAAGAATTTTGCTGCTCTCAGATTCCTCATGACACACCTCTGAACTAACTTTACCTTTAGTTTAGCAACTCCCTATATGTGTAACTCTACAACAAGCACACAATACAATAACAAGATAATGTAGCTAATATTATCAACCATGGTAAAGAGAAACACAATGGTCAAACCTCCATTATTCTATAGCTTACTCAAGACCATATACCCTGGCCTTCTATCTCACGTGTCCATTCCCACTCTTCTTTATCTTGAACATCCATTCCTCTCTCAGTGCTTTCTTCCAGCTGGAAACTCCACCAAAAAACTCTCATTTGGTTCTTATCCAAGGAATCACATTCCTCATCCATGCCAAGCTCCCACTGTTTCCTAGATCTACCTGCTCTGCTTCTTTAATAACTTCCTGGTTCTTGACCATTAGTGAGCAACAAGTAGTGTAAAGAAGGGAAATGATGAATTTGAGGCTTACTTACCCTTTCAGTCCTCCATATGGGCACTTGAGACTCCTTGACAGCTTGTTGTCCACCCAAAATCTGTCTCAGTGACCAATGCTGATCACATCTCAGTATGCACCCAACTGATGTCGATTCCATGCGACTGCCTCATCACCGATGTCGGTTACCTCTGACCAACACTGGTGTTTATCTATTTTGAGTCACTGATATTGGGCTGCACATAGCCGATGTCGGTCCCTATTTAGATGCCGTCATTAGTTTTCTAACTGACATCGGTCTCTGTGTTTTACTTGTGAGTGATGACTTATACTCGCGAGCTCCTTTTAGATCAAAACCTTGTCCATATCAGCCTTGCTCTACTCAGAATTCCTTAGCCCCTTGTACTGATCTCTGTCTGTCATCTTCTCCTTAAAAACCAAGGCTTTCTTGTTCTTGTCACGAACAACAAATTTCTCAAGAAACGTCATTTTCTTCTTTTGCATACAAAAATCTCAATCCATGCTTTTCAAATCCAAAAGAATACCCTTTGACTCAAGAACATGCATCTCCTTATTCATGTGACCCAGCCTATTAAGCCACATCTTCGAATCTACAGCTGAAGTAGATAACCCAGAAAGAGAATCAGTAATACAAGTAGATAGATAAAGCGTACCTACTTTCTTACCTCTTGCTACAATAAGTGTACCCTTGGAAACTTTCTAAGAGTCTGTTGTGAGAGTTACTATGCAACCCTCATCACCCAAATTTCCAATAGAAATCAAATTCTGCTTTAGGACTGGGACATGCATGACCTCCTTCAACACCCATGTGTTGCCCGTCTGCAATTTCAGATTCACTTTCCCTTTGCCAACCATTTGACAAGGCTTACCATCCCCTAAATAAATTTCTCCAAAGTCTCCCTGGACATATTCATGAAAAAATTCCCTATTTGGGGATGCATGGAAAGAGGCACCAGAATCTAAAACCCAAGATTCTACTTTATCTAAAGAACATACCAGAGCATCCTGTGTAACAAAATTTGCAACATCTACTTCTTCATGTCCTTCATGCTGATCTTTATTCACCCATCAATCTCTCTTTACATGCCCTTGCTTTCCACACTTCCAGCAGGTTATTCTGCCATACTTGGACTTGGATCTCCTGCCTATCTCTGACTTTGATCTCCCATGCTCGATCTTCTCTCTTTGCCTTCCCCTGCCTTCAACACTCAAAGCATTCCCTGATGATTCACCTGTGCTTTTCCTGCGAATCTCTTCATTCAAGATTACACTCACAACATCATCCAATTTTAATATTTTTAAAGCAGATGCAGTATTACTAACTGCCATTACCAAACTCTCCCAACTTTCAGGTAATGAGCACAAGATTAAGAGAGCCTTAATTTCATCATCAAAAATAATATTGACTGAATTTAACTGGTTTACCAAACCATGGAAATCACTAAGATGACTATGTAGAGATCCACCATCCAACATTTACAAATTAAATAATTGCTTCATAAGAAATACCTTATTCAAAGCTAAGGGTTTTTCATATAAATTTTCCAAAGATTCCATCAACTATACCATTGTCTTAGCTTGTGATAAGTTGGAAATCACAGACGATGCAAGGCTCAACCTTATAGATCCTAGAGCCTTCTGATCAAGAACCTACCATTTTTCATCCTTCATATCTATGGGCTTGCATGCAACCCCACCCAACGGTAAGTACAAATCTTTTTGATACAGATAATCTTCTATCTGCATCCTCCATAATTGGTAGTTCTTGCCATTAAACTTCTCCATTCATAGCTTACTTTTTTCTGCCATTGCTATACTCCCACTCAAACAAAAACCCCTGTGAGTGACCTATAATCAACAAACACTAACCAGATCTGATACAACCTGTTAGTAAACCCAACCAAAAGCTCTGATACCAACTATCAGGATCCTACTCTTCAATAAGAGTATATATGATTACCTTGTATTGGAAACTAAAAAAAAATTATACCAAAATGAACAAGTAACTAGAATTCACAAATGACACAGAATATGAGAGACAATACACAATCTTGTATTAATACTCATCCAGAAAGAAAATATAATAAATAAGATGCCACTTCTTCTCACACCTCTCAGAGGCTTCCCACACCTCAAGGGCTCCTAGTAATTCTCAATCAAGAGTTCACTCTCCTACCAAAAATGGTCCCAACACACAACTCAAACACAGAGTTGGTGTTCACCTCTAACCGGTCAGTAATAACACTGCCAGTACACAAGTACTCAAAATACTTCAAGTAAATCTACTATGAGCTTGCAACAACCTGTAACTCAAATGATCTTACTTACCATGTAGATCAGCCCTGATCTTGCACAACCTGCAAATCACAAATCTTACAATTGGAAGGATCTCTTCCTTGCCTTGATTACAATACAACCCATGAGTCTATTATATAGATCCCATGCAAACAATAATTAGACACCTAATTACAATAATTAGAAACGTAACTCAAGACTCGAAGTAGCTTTTACATGCAAACACTCAGTTCAACAAACTAACTGTTTGTGCAACGAACAGTTCTGGAACTACCACAGGCGATTGACGTCGACCGACTCGTGCTGATGTCAGTTATCCTCTGCACTGTAGATGACTGATGTCGGTTACACTGCCGACGCTGGTATCCCTGGAACTTAGCAACCTCCTCCATGTCTGCATCATTTGAAGCTTTTAGCTCCACAACCTAACAATCTCTTGGAGTGATAAGGTTTCAGGGTATGAACTAAACATCTATTGTATTTTATCATAAACATGCAATTCCAAGTACTGGCAAGGCATCATTATACTTTACTTTATATTATATTATGTATTATATATTATTTTATACTAGATTATTTTATTTTATTTTTTATATTATATTATATATAATAAATTATATATATATATATATATATATATATATATATATATATATGACATTTATTCTAAATGGATAAAAATGAGCCAAATTAATTTTATATTTTATTATGTTTTAGAATATAATATACTATATTGTATTGTATATCACATTATCTTATATTTTATTTTATAATATTTATATGGTACAATGTTTAGTTTTATGAAGTGTTCGCAATGATCGAATGTTTTGAAAACTCATTTATACGTTTCAATATTAGGTTATGCCCAATCAGTTTATACAAGATTAATTCTAAATTTACCCTAACGATTGCATTTGTTTGACCTTTGTCTTTGTCTATATAACTCTGCCACTACTGAAGAACCAAATGCATAATTAACTTTCCAGTGGGAGAGTTTATGATTAGATATGAAAAACTATCCATATATTCATCTCAGTTTAAAAATATGATTTTAGATATGCCCACTTTTATTAAAGTTTTCTCATTCACTTACAAGATATCACATCTACATTATGGACATTATCTTCTAACATGCGAGACATTAACTTGTAGCTTTATTAATTATATAATATAAATGAGTATTATATATTTTATATAATGTATATTTTAATATTATATTGGAATGTGTGTGTGTGTGTGTGTATAGTATGAAACTATTAAATATTAAAATCAATATCATATGTGTTATATTATAATATAGTATAAATATATATTATTTATAATATATTAAAATATAGAATGTAATAAAATATAATATTTTAAAATATATATTAAAACTACCATAACAAAATATATATTAAAATACTATATATATATATATATCAATAAGTATCCATAATTAAAAAAACACATAGCTACCCATGCATGAGACATCTAAGTGAGCTGATCAAACAAATGGTAGTTATGGTCACTTGTAGCTCTACAACAAATGACAAATTTCATTTCCATTAATGTTTGATGGGTGCCTATACCATGTTCCAAATCTGTTATTTTGGTATGAGTTTCATTTCTTGCAATTACAGGTCTACAATAATTTAAACCCATCTTGTCCATTTCCTCCAATCTTGTCTGAGTCATTTTGTGTATATCTTTCAATCATTGAAGAGGATATTTTTATTTATATTATTTTTTAATCTTTAAGTTGTAGCTTACAGTCACCCATTTTTATGAGCTTTGAAATCTGGCGATAGAGGACAACTCTATGTTGTCTTTGGAACATTTCTTACAAAAATTATTTAGGTCACATCACTAACTCCTTTTGCACTTTTGACAAAAAAACAACAGTTGTAGCAAGATAAAGTGCTTGATAATAACAAAGCAAACCAGACCTGATAGGTGGAAATGTGTTAGCCAAATAATGGAAGAGAAAGAATATTATTTTGACTTGTCTCATGTGAGCCGAATATGAAGACTTCACCTCTCAATATAAAGCCTCTGACTTAATAAATAAATAAAAATACATATATCTTTCCAAAATTGTCAACTCTCATTTGTTTTATATGAAATTAATTTATTAATCCAAAAGCTTTTTCATTACACCCTCACCATCACCATGGATTCACCACCACAGATTGAACATCTTTTAAATGGCATGAAGAGTTAGGTTGAACATTCCAAAAGGAAGAATCACATGCAAATTTCAAAAAGGCCATGCTGAATTGGTACAGTATGCATACATTGGGCCTGCACCAGTCTAGGAAGTTCATGTGGTAGTCACAATGCTTTAGAATGTCATCCAAGAAATGTATGTTGGAAATATTGTCATTGATGTCAAAGGTCTAGCATTATTGGTGATAAAGGCCCCATTGCATTTAATGTTATTTGTAATAAATATATCTTGGCTAATATGAGTTAATATCTATTTAATATTAACGAATATATTTTTGGTTACATATGAGACAAAAGAAGGGCCCATGGAGAAGTCGAAGAGCCATGGGATAAAGACAAAAGAAGGATGGGACACATTTTCCCATGAAGAGTCATCTTGGGGAATACCAAGAGTCACAAAGTGAAGAAAAAAGAGTAAGGGCACAATTTCTCATGAAGGGACACTTTGAGGAATACGAAAAGTCACCAAAGATAAGGACAAAAGTGGGAAGGACGTTTTTGGTCATGAAGGGTCACCACATGACTTTTCAAAGGCTTGAATATGAAGGGTCATCCAAGATTGGCACCATTTTCCATGAGGATTGAAGGGTCACAAAGGGGGAAAGCCAAAGGTCATTTGGAAAGCTATAAATAAAGGCTTGAGAAGCCATTTTTAACATGAGAGATAGAGGTTGATTTGATATTGTAATATCTAGCTTAGAAGAGCAATTGTGAGAGATGAATATGATTTGTATTTGTTATATCTATCTTAGAAGAGCAAAGGTGAGAGAGAGGAAGGAGATGTTGTATTGATTTATCATTTGTTGAGATAGGAACATCGAGAGATAGGTGTGTGGTATACACAAAGGGGTTGGTGCTCCTGTGGGTTGGTGCTCACTAATTTTTGTTGGGTTGGTGTTCGGCAAAGGGGTTGGTGCTCCTATGGGTTGGTGCTCATGAATAGTAGCTGGGTTGGTGCTTGGCAAAGGGGTTTTAGGCTCCTGTGGGTTGGTGCTCACAAATTGTAGCTGAGGTTGGTACTCGGCAAAGGGGTATGGTGCTCCTGTGGGTTTATTCTCATGAATATACTTGAGATTGTTCTCTATGGTTTTTTCCACATTGGGTTTCCATGTTATATCTGGTGTCTCTCTCTATCTTGTGTGATGTTTATTATTTGAGTTTTATTGCATATCTTGAATGTTTGATTAAGTGGAATTTGACAAAGGGAAAGTTTTATAAGATATATGATATACTGATTCACCCCCCCTCTCAGTATATCTCATGCTTAAAAATTGGTATCAGAGTAGCTTCCTTTTTCAAAAGTTTTATAGCTTGAAGGTAGATCGGGAAAGCACGATGGCTGGGTCACAGGAAGGATTTTCTACAAATAAGGCACCTTTGTTTGATGGGACAAATTATGCTTTTTGGAGCATGAGAATGAAGGTTTATTTGATGGCCCTTGGATTTGACATATGGAAAGCAGTGGTGGAGGAATATGAAGAGCCACAAACATCTACAATTACTCCAGCAGAAAAGAAGGCAAGTGAATGTAATGCTAAAGCTTTAAATGCTATTTTATGTGGTTTATGTGAATATGAATTTGTTAAAGTTATGCAATGTAAATCTGCTCATGAAACTTGGGTAAAACTTGAGAATATTTACAAAGGTGATGGAAAGGTTCAGCAAGATAAGTTGCAGACTTTTAGACGGCAGTTTAAAAGTTTGAAGATGTAAGAAGAAAAAGATATAACAAGTTATCTTTTGCAAGTTGATCAAGGCGTAAATCAGATTTAAGGTCTTAGAGAAACATTAAATGAGTCAATGGTGGTGCAAAAGGTTTTAATATCTCTACCAATGAGATATGATGCAAAGGTTTCGGCAATTGAGGAGATGAAGAATTTAGCCAAGCTAAAGATGGATGAGCTTCATGGTATTCTCACGGCATATGAGATGAAGACAAAACAAGATAAACCCTCAAAGAGAGAAGCGGCTTTCAAGACATTAAAGAAAGAGAAAGCTAAGATTCAAGAATCAAGTGATAGTTTTAGTGATGATGAAGATGATAATGGAGCACTTTTCATTTGCAAGTCGAAAAGAGGAACAGGGAAATATCAAGGAAAATTACCTTTTAAATGTTTTAATTGTGGAAAGATTGGACATTTTTCAGCTAGATGCCCAGATAAAGTTAAATATGATGAAGAAGAAAAGCCTACATACAAGAAGAATTTCAAAGGCAAATCTAAGAAGGAATTCAAGAAGAAGAGCCTGTATTCTAAAGATCCTAGCTTAGGTGAAGATAGTGGAGTCAGTGATTCAAAAGAAGAAGAGATTCTATTCATGGCTATACATGAAGATGATCAAGAAGAAGAAGAGGAGGAAGCTGAAGTGAATATGGAAGGAGAGCTCATTTGTGCCTTAGAAGAGTTAGAAGCTGTTCAGAAGAAGAATTGAAGATTAAAGTGCCAGATCGAAAAAAATGAACAAGAGTCAAAGGAAATGATTGAAGATCTACAAGCACACTTTGAAGAATCCAAGAAGAATGAAGAAGATCTCATAGCATAGTTGGAAATAGCAAGAAAATATTGTGAAAGGTATGTTATTGAAATTGCCTCTTTAAAAAAAGATATTAAGAAAGCAATCAGTGATAAAATAGTTAGTGATTCAAAATTTGAAGATAGCACTAACATGCTGAGTAAGTTATTGGAAAGTCAAAAAGCATATTCAGATAAGACAGGGATCAGTTTTGAAAAGAAAAAGAACTATGTTGAAGCTCTTACACAAGAGGAAATAAAAAGGGGAGAAGTGAAGAATACAGAGGACATTCCAAATAGAGAAGGCTGGAATGAACAAAGCTACAAAAGGCAATCAAGTCAGAGATATACAGACAGGTCTTATTTTTATGTCTATTATTTTTATTGTAATGGATATGGTCACAAGAAATTAGAATGTAGAAAAAGAGCTAAAAATTTCAGAAATAAGGAGAAGGAAAGTCGAGTAGAGTCAAGCAGAAGCCACAACTCTTTTTCTCCTCTATCAAGCTTTGATGAAGAGACCATAGTGTGCTACAACTTTGGACACATAGCTTGGTATTGCAGAAGCATGGTAGAGTCAGTTCAGAAGGATTAGAGTTTCAAAGCTCCATTCATCAAGAAGAAGGATCAGAGTGTCAAAGCTCCATTCATCAAGAAGAAGGTTTAGACATGTTCATGGCAGAAGAAACAACCTAAAGATTCTATGATGGTGTAAACAGCTCTGCATGTGAGAGGTAAAGATTAGCCATGGTTAATTGGTAGTGGATGTTCGAGGCTTATGACAGGAGATAAAAGTAAATTCATATCTCTAAAGAAGATCAATGGTGGTACAGTGAGATTCAGAGATAAAACCACTGCCAGGATAACTGGAAAAGGTACTTTGAGTTTGGATTATGGTAGAACTAAGACTAAGAATGTTTTGTATGTAAAAGGTCTTAAGCATAATCTGTTAAGTGTTAGTCAGATATGTGATCAAGGATACACATTAAAGTTTCAAAAATAAGGTTGTGAGATTAGAAGAAAAGATTCAAATGAGTTGATTGTAGATGATTAAAGGACAGGGAACAATGTATATGTTTTGTCAGATATCTTCTCAAAATCATGATCAAAGGATAAATTCAAAGATCGGCGAGAGGAGTTGGGAGTAATTTCTATTACTTCCTGCCATTGATGTTCAGCATCAAGTGAGGGGGAGCTAAGTGTTAGCTCTGGGTAGGCCCTTTGTCATTGATGTCAAAGGGGGAGAATAACAGGTACAGGTATAGGTTTAGAAAATAGGTATAGGGAATAGGTACAGGTTGCTATAGTAAGGGGGAGTTACTATATGTTTTTAGATGACAGGATGTGCAGGTGATAGGATGTGGGAGTTTTAGGATTGAGGTTGCCATCAATGACAAAGGGGGAGATTTTTGGAAATATTGTCATTGATGTCAAAGGTCTAGCATTATTGGTGATAAAGGCCCCATTGCATTTAATGTTGTTTGTAATAAATATATCTTGGCTAATATGAGTTAATATTTATTTAATATTAAAAAATATATTTTTGGTTGCATATGTTACAAAATAAGGGCCCATGGAGAAGTCGAAGAGCCATGTGATAAAGATAAAATAAGAATGGGACGCATTTTCCCATGAAGAGTCATCTTGGGGAATACCAAGAGTCACCAAGTGAAGACAAAAGAGTAAGGGCACAATTTCTCATGAAGGGACACTTTGAAGAATACGAAAAGTCACCAAAGATAAGGACAAAAGTGGGAAGGATGTTTTTGGTCATGAAGGGTCAACACATGACTTTTAAAAGGCTTGAATATGAAGGGTCATCCAAGATTGGCACCATTTTCCATGAGGATTGAAGGGTCATAAAGGGGGAAGGCCAAAGTTCATTTGGAAAGCTATAAATAAAGGCTTGAGAAGCCATTTGTAATATGAGAGATAGAGGTTGATTTGATATTGTAATATCTAGCTTAGAAGAGCAATTGTGAGAGATGAATATGATTTGTATTTGTTATATCTAGCTTAGAAGAGCAAAGGTGAGAGAGAGGAAGGAGATGTTGTATTGATCTATCATTTGTTGAGATAGGAACATTGAGAGATAGGTGTGTGGTATACACAAAGGGGTTGGTGCTCTTGTGGGTTGGTGCTCGGCAAAGGGGTTGGTGCTCCTGTGGGTTGGTGCTCATGAATAGTAGTTGGTTTGGTGCTCGGCAAAAGGGTTTGAAGCTCTTGTGGGTTGGTGCTCATGAATTGTAGCTGAGGTTGGTACTTAGCAAAGGGGTATGGTGCTCCTGTGGGTTTGTTCTCATGAATATACTTGAGATTGTTCTCCATGGTTTTTCCCACATTGGGTTTCCACATTATATTTGGTGTCTCTCTCTATCTTGTGTGATGTTTATTGTTTGAGTTTTATTACATATCTTGAATGTTTTATTAAGTGGAATTTGACAAAGGAAAAGTTTTATAAGATATATGATATACTGATTCACTCCCCCTCTCAGTATATCTTGTGCTTAACAATGTATGTTTGATTTTTGTGTTTTTTTTGATGAGTGAACAATTCTTTCATTGGTAGTGATAACAAGTAATTTGGTCACCTCACATTTTTTTTCATAAGTGTTTTAAGTATGATGTGGACAACACTCACTACTTGAGAATTAAACCTACCAACTATCACTTACACATTGGACCAATTGCCAATCAACCTAATTTTCTCTTAATCGATGACTCCTCTATCATAATGTACACAATAAAATGTGAATGATTCTCCCTTATGCACCCATGTGGCATGCAGTGTATGAAATATTTAGCACTCACTTCAATTTTAATGAAAGCAACGAGATAGACTTGAGATCCTCAATTAACTGGCCCTACATCAGCATAATTATATTTTTGATTTGATTCACACATTGGACATGGATTCCTTATGTAATCAAATAGGAAATAGTTAATAATAGACTTTTATTATATTCATTAGGTTGAAAATTTGGTCTAGTATCTTTAGCAAGTACAATTTAATCAATATTCTAATACTCACAAATTTTAAGTATCTTAGAACTCCATAAACTAAAGTTTTTATCTATCAATTTTTGTGAATTTGTTAATAACAGGTGTTGTAAAGTAGTCATTCTAACCTAGTTTTTCACTAAAACAATTAAAAATGAAAAACTATAATGAATTTTAGAAAAAATACTTTTGCACATGGAGTCTATCCTAAAATAGGGTAATGCTACCTATTTCAGGAAAAGAGCCCTTATAATTTATGAGAAATTTAAATAACCAATTTCCATTAAATCACCTAAAAACACAAACAATTAAATTTCAATTTTTACACATCCATTTTCAAAAATTATTTTTGAGTGTATTCAAGGACATCAAAATCAACGAGCCAAAATTTCAGCTATTTTGAGTTACGGTTTTTTAGCAATGGAATTAACCATGCAAATTTTCAAGGAAATTCAAGTCATTAAGGCAAGATAAAAAAGTTTAATTTGAATTATATATATATATATATATATGTATATATATATAGATATATATTCCCTAAATTTGCATGAAATTTTAGAAACTTTGGTTTAAAAATAAATAAGTTTAATCAACCAATCAACAAAACATGTGTGTATGCAATTATAGTAGCATAATTCTACAAGGTTGCACCCTTCTCCAGTTGACACATATGCACATAACCTTCTTCTAGATGGATATCAAATTGTATAACTATTGCAATGACCTCTTGTGATGTTTATAATCACATAAATATAGACATGTCTTAGAATATGTGGCATTTTTGTTTTTAAAAATAGAATAAATACAAAATTCTATGCCCTCCTTCTGAGCTCTTCAATAAGTGTGCCCAACTCCCTATCAAGGCCTCCTTGGAACCCAACTCCCTACCACATCATCCTTAACACTAAACAACTAAAATTACACCCAATAGCCTCCATCCTTATTTTTATTTTGGGATACCATTCCTCTTGGAAAAATGGAACACATCTCTTGTTCTTTTAAGGCTATAATGTCTCTCCTAGGTGTATCATGCCCTCCTTAGGATTGGAACCATTCATATCTTAACTTAAGAGATTAAAAAAATGTTAAGAAATTAGTGTTCCATAATAATACTAAATAAATGTACAAGTCATAATGTAACAAAGTGATTTATTTGGTTGTTAAACCAACTCATGTTGATAACAACATTATGAGTAAGAATAAGGTGTGAGAGAGATTATATATGGATTTATGATTGCATTTGATAAGGCTTGACTCCTTGATTATATGAGTTCACATAGCCTATATATGTAACATATCTACATTAATAAAAATAATCTAATTGAATTATTTTGTGTGTTAATATTTATGTGTTAACCTTGTCTAAATATAAGATGTGGTATCAGAGTAGCTAATTTATAATGAGAATATTCATCCATTTTTAGCTTCTTATTCATCCATTCCTTTATGTGGATCTTTGCCTAGTTATTGAGTTATATATTTGGCATGCGTATTTTATGTTTGTTTCATGTTACAACTTCATAAAATTAGTTATTATGGCATTATTAATTTGTATGCAGATCTATCTAAAGTAAAACATAAAAAAAAATCATCTTCATACACCATTGTGCGTAGAAGGCAAGACATCTACTTTGGTTCCTTATGATATCCAAGTTTGAATTACAAAGGGACTATATGATTTCATATTATCATGTATTTTGTGTATCTAATTGGTCATGATCTATTTTACATAGTCTAGATCCTTTATCATGAATTGAAGGAAGACATGTCCACTTAGAAGGTCATGTTGTCAATATAAATTTATACCACCTTCTCTATCACATACATATGTCAGAACCATTATATACAACATAGTGGAACATAAATCATTTTCAACCTATTACACATGAATATCTATGAAAATCAAGGTGAGAGACTTTTCAAATGTGGCTTGTTGTATAGTTGATGCTCATGCAACATACTAACTAGGTTAAATCTTGTGTATGGTTAGTATCAACACATGTAGTGATACTATTCATAAGACTATTATCATAGTTTGGAGTTATTAGTTTATTTGTAATATATATTTGTTTAGCCATATCATGGTTTGTATTTGAATATGTTTTAGTGAGACATGCCATAATATTAGGTTAAATTGTTAGTTTAGTCATTTTTTTATATATAAGTTTTTATTATAATGTCATTAAAGATTAATTAATTATATATATATATATATATATATATATATATTAATTTTTTTATATAGTCATTTTTTGTCTAGTTTTTATTTATTTTAGAAGTGTCAAAAATAAATAAATAAATAAATAAATAAAAATAAAAATTATCTTGATGCACCATTACTTATATATGACATCCTTCTTGTGGGGAGGCATTCTAAAATGGAGCCTCAAATTCATTTTTTAAGGATACATTTTCGAGGGAAATTGATGTCTTTTGTTATTATCTTTTTGATTTCTTAAAATGCACATTCTGTTAGAAAAATTCACTGGTCTTAATTTTCACACTTGAAAAGTTAAAATTTAGATTGAAATAATGAATAAGAACTTGTGGGGAATAGTTAGTGGGAAAGAAACATAGCCTATAGATGTAAATAAGTTATTAGAATGGAAAAGTAGAGATGATAAGGCTAGAGTGATCAATGGATTTAGACTTTTAGATTCAAGATTCAGAACTACATTATGTAGATTTAGAAAAATCATCCACATAAATTTGGGAAAATCAAGTAAACTATTTGGTGCTAAAGTAGTCAATGCAAAATTTTCTCTAAGTTTATGCTTATTCAAACTCAAGAGTGATGGAGTTACTATCTCTAGTCATTTAAACAATCTAAGATCTCTCATGAGGCAACTAGTATAAGTCAAAGCTCCAATTGATGATGAAGATGTAAAATCTAGTATGTTCAATATTTCATCTTCTAAATACAACAATGTTGTTTTCACTCTTGGTTAGATGCCATCTCAATCTATAGAATATATGATCTCAGCTCTCCTTACAGAATAAAAAAGGGTATTTTTAAAAGATTCAAAAGAAGAAAGTGTGATGTACTCAAAGAAAAATCATAAATAATCGAATAAGAATAAGGAGAGTATTGAATGTTTTATTGTAAATAAAAAAAGGATGCACATCTTTGAATTTCAATATTTGAGATAAATATTTACTTAAGGGAAAGTTCAAATCCAATGAAGCCAATGTAATCATCGAAGATGAACCAATAATCAAAAAAGATTAGTACACACATATGATGAAAATGAAGGATATTTATTCTAAGTATCTTCCAACAAGAGGATGGAGGCAACGAGGAAGGAGTAATTTCAACATCCCATTGTAAGCCACTAGTGACAAGGTCGCTTTATGTATTAGTGCCATGTTTTTTCATGATTTTCCCTTTTAGTGTTTTCATGTTTCTGTTGTGTGCTAAATAAACCCATGTTGACATTTGGGAAAGAGGTATGTTCTAATAAGAACTCTTCAAGGGTAGGAGAATATTTTGAGGTAAACTCAAAATGGATTATTTTTTAGATAGTTTGGGAACTTTAGGATTTTAAAGGATTCAAAATTTGAAAACCCAAGGGGTGGGAATGGTACCATAAAATTTGGATCATGATGGAGGGTAAAGAGACAAATTGATGGAGTTTCACCTTTTTTAAACAATGTTTTTAGATTGCAACCTCAAAAGGATATGTTTCTCTTCTCCCATGCTCACACTAGGGGAGATGTTAGTAAATTAGTGTTCCATGATAATATTAAATTAGTGTGAAATTTATAATGTAATAAAGTGATTTATTTGGTTGTTGAACCAAATAAAATTGATATAAACATTATGAGTAAGAATAAGGTGTGGGAGAGATTATATGCATATTTATGATTGCATTTTATAAGTTTTGACTCCTTGATTTTAGGAGCTCACATAGCCTTTATATGTAATATCTCTACACTGAATAAAATAATATGATTTAATTCTTTTATGTGTTAACCTTGTCTAATTATAATTTAAAAAAAAGACAAACAAGACCATCCAATACACCTCAACTACTCATTGTCCTCATGGCTACAAAACATGCCTTATACAAGCCATACACCTCACTAGACACAAACAAAAAATGCCAAACCTTTCCCTGGTTAGATAAAATGCCTTTCTCGGATGGTCTTTCAGACACGGTATGTGATCTCCACACTTGCTCCCTTACCATAGCTCCTCCCTTACCTATTTAGACTTTGAAATATTTAAACTATCTAAATCTAAAATTTTAGGCCAGAAGGTGGGGTAATATGAAAGATGTGGGACCTCAAAATTAGGGGTCTCAACTATAGGTCCCCTTCACCTAGTTACTTTAGGTTTTACCAACAAAACCTTTAGGTTTGATTACTTTTATGAGTCAAATCATGAGCCTTACACACCTTTAAAGGCGAGGCTTGCACTTTAAATAGATAGATTCTATTTATATAGTCGTGTTATATACCGACGGTAAATTTGCATCCATTTCACATCTGTGTGCAAGGAAACATATTGGAGCATTGGTTTTGGATTATCATGTTTTCATTGTTTATATAATTTCTGATAAAAATAAGAAGTTTTATCCTTTAATTAATTTTATGTTATATTATTTACAAATCCTTTCTTTTTAGATTTTAGATTCTATGTATTAGTTATTAAAATGTCTATCAATTTGTGATTAGAAAAAAGAAATGGAAACAAAATTAGTTTTTTGATGTTTTAGATTTTACTATTAAATCTATCTTTAAGGAAAAGAAAATTGAAGTCAAATATTGATTTTAATCTTTGCTTCCTAGATGAATTTAATAATAAGAATCAAAACATCAAAAAATAATTATATTATGTAGTTGATTCCAAAATATCATTATTTATTATTACATTGTGAAAAAAATAATCTCAAAACAAGATATAAAAATGGTGTTTCCTCCTCCACTTAATTTGAGCTACACCCTCTACAGATCTTTATTATCTAACTTGTTTGGATCTAATATCTTGTGTGTTAATTGCTAGATTCCCAAATCATATTTTTGTGTAAAAAGTGTTAGAAAAATGGAAGTGTCTTCGTTTAAGTTACACCCTCTACAAATCCCATCACTTGGTTGTGTCTTATGATCTATCTTACATGTAATTTTTGGAATATTATATCATGTTTTTAAAAAAATGTGTGTTTCATCTTCTACTACCTAAGCCATAAGTTTTATAAATCCTAATTTGTTTAAGTCATAAGTTCTATAAATCATTTGTAACTCCTTTGAATTTTGCATCTTAAATTTAATTGCTAGAATGCTCGATCATACTGTGAATAATAGCTTATGGATTTAGTGTTCTTAAATTAATGTTTCTAAAATGGAATCCATAAGTTATTATTCACAAAATGTGAAAACTTGAACATGTGATTCTAGTTAGCCATTGAAAGGTAAAAATTATAATGTATTTTTTCTTTTATATTTTCAAATGTAAACATTACTAACAATATATCTAGATTGATTTATGTTGCATATTTTAATTTAGTCAAGTTACACCCCTTACACATCCTAAATTAATAAGAGAGAGAATTTCTATAGTCCATATGGTGGAGAGTGAATTACTTTTGAATAAAATTGTGTAAGCAATTTTTAGATCCACGTTTCGGATCATACTCCATGATCTATCATCAAAATAAAAATATAACCTAGCTTATTTCATTCTTAAACTTTTTGTTGATACATTTTTTAAAAGTCTGATAAGATTAAGTAATTACCTTACAAAGAGAAAAAGAAGGTGTTTCATCCTTTGCTACTTCATTGAAGTCATATCCATTTATAAATCCTCTCTAACTTGTTGAAATGTTTGATGTTTTGATTGTAGGAATAAATGTGATTTCCATCAGTATGAAGGAAAAAAATCTAACTATGAGAGGAGAAGCACATCCAGTCGACATGGCCAATGAGATAAGGAATAAATTCAGGGGTGCTCACTTGAAATTCAAAACTACCACCATCACCACCACCACCACCACAAGCAGTAGTACCACCACTAGCACCATAAAAAAAAGTGCTACAAAATTGAAATGTTTCAAAGGTGAGGGAAATCAAGTTGGGGGATCGATTGGGAGAGAAGTAGGAAAGCACTTGTTGCACCATTTTATAGACTAATAACTTCATTCTACCATTTGTTATGAACTTGTACTACCCTTTCTCTTTCCTTTGTTAGTATATTAGTTGTTATGGATGCATATGCTTTGTAAGTCATCTCGTAAGCATTTTTTAATCCCACAATCATGGGAAGTAGTAGTTTCTTAGATTAGACTTAGTATATAAGTAAATATTAAGGCCAATGAAGGAACCATGAATTGTATTAAATTGAGCTTGCTCAAAGAAGGTTACCCCTTTGAAGAGGCCAATGATTCTGTAATTCAATTATTATAATTCAGTTCTGCTTATTGAAATTAGTATATTAATAATTTTCGTAGTTTATTTCATGTATTTGTAATTATCTAGCTAACTTGTTTAGGAAAGATCCTCTCATTTGGTGTCAAAGCACTTTCCAAGGTGAATTTTTTCCTACTACCCATCATATGCTCTCACCTTATCGTAACAAGATCTTGGTGATCATAAAGTGGTAACAGATCCATTTCCAATATTTTTATTCCATAGTCTAAATCTACAGTTTCATTTTGGTAAATGGTCATCATCAAAGATCATGATCTTCTGTTAGGCTGTATTATGATTTGTTTTCTATTATAGCTCATATTATCTATTTTGGATCAAGATAAAAACTTATTCACATAACTGTGGGAAGTACTTGGGTGAAATTCCTAAAAATCATTGTGAGGAGTACCATAATAACCCTAAAATAGATGGCTCATTGAGAGGACCTACCAGAAAAATGGGCAACAACCCCTTCTTGATTGACTAGTTCTCACCCGTGAGGAAAACCAAGAGCTATCATTTAGGGGTGAATTCATGGCCAATTTTTTTTTGAAAAATGGTACTCATTCAGATAGCATTGGTGCCCAGAGAGATTTATAAAAATCTTTAGGTAATCATTCAAACTTGGGGCCCATCTTCATCCTATCAGTTTCAAAAAATTATCAACAGAGTATCAGAAGAATCTCAGAGGACATGTAGCCAGATATTTGACAGAAACTAGAAACCAAAAAATCTTCATCCTATGATTTTTAGAAAACTATTAGTCAAGTATTAGAAGACTCTAACTTACTAGATTTTTTTTCATTTTTTACCATATCTCTCAATCTATAGCCTAGATGATCCTCAAACTTTATCTAGACACCTAAAATTCTATTCTCCACATTTTCTTCCTTGAGGTCCCGTATATCGATTTCACTCCTAATTATCTTAAATCTCACTTTTATATTTTTTCAAATTTTTCCATAACTTCTATTTTTATGCATTTGTCTTGAAATTTTTATATAATGTTCATCTCCCTTTTTTGCTCCTTTGTCCCTCTTTGATAAATTTTCTAATTTTTCCATTTTCACTTCTAAAATTGCCCTCACCTTCATCAATCATACCCACACTATGCAAAAAAATTAGTAAAAGAACCATTACCTCTTTCCATTTTACCTAAATTAAAAAATATATTTACTAAATGTGTCTTAACACTAGTTTTCCTACCCATTGCTAAAAAAAATCTCTTATTCTAGCCATGGTAGTAACCCAAATAGCAAAAAAAAACATGGAGGATGAAATTGCATCCCTCAAGACCCAAATCAAAGATCTTGAAGAAAAAATCCTTGGCTTCAATATTCAACATAATGCATTGAATAATAGACAGTATCCAGAGTCCTCTTCAGACATCGAGTTTTCTTCTTCTAGCAATTTTTATGTGCTAAAGCTTGATTTTCCTTGATTCAATGGTGTATATCTAACTAGATGGATCTATCGAGTATAACAATATTTTTGTTTGCATAATATTTTTGATGCCAACAAAGTCATATTTACATCCTTTCACTTGGAACATGAAGCCCTTAAATGGTATCATTGGTATATCAAGGCTCATTATGAGCCAATATGGATCAATTTTTGCACTCTCATTTTGTAATGATTTATCCCTAGTAATTTTATGACTTCACTAGAATACTCACTAAACTTCACCAAACAAGAACTGTGAGAGAATATCAAACAAAATTTGAAAAACTAGCCAATAACACAGAGGGATTGTCTAATGAATTTTTCAAGAGTTGTTTTGTTAGTGGACTGAAGGATGTAATTCAATTTGAGGTCAAAATGTTTTGGCCCAACATGATGATGGAATCCCTAGGGTTGACTAAGTTGGTAAAGAATAGGATCATAGCTCAACAACCATCCAAATCCAATTTTACTCCATTTAGAAATACAACTCCACAATGATCTCACATAATGTTAGCCCCCTGAACCACGCTTATCAAACATTTGAATGAAGAAAAGATGTGAGCATGTAGAGAAAAAGGACTATGTTATAATTGTGATAAAAAATTCACTTGAGGACATTGATGTGTTGATAAAAATATCTACCTACTGGATGTGGACTCTCCACCCAAAACTAAAGTTTGGAAAGATGCTCAAGATACAACAGATGATCTAGAAGAAGCTCAGTTGATTATGGAACCTACTTCTCAAGAAGACCAACCATAGATCTCTCTCCATGACTTAGTAAGAGTCACCACCCATAAACCATGTGATTTAGAGGTTACTTCAAGAAGATCCCTCTTACAATCCTCATTAATTATGTCAAACTCATAACTTCATTAACCCTTAGATCACCAAAGACGTTGATTGTTTTGTCTATCCTTGCTCCAAATTTGAAGTCATGATTTTGAATAGGGGCACATTACCTTTCAAAGGGAAGGGTCACAATGTGTATATCTCTTGTGGAGATTATAACTTATTTTCTAATATATTTTCCTTACCCTTAGGTGGATGTGATGTTGTTTTGGGAGCCCAATGGTTATGACCCATCTTATGGGATTTTGCTAAACTTTGGATGCAGTTTTTAGATAATGGATAAAAACACACATTGAAAGGCTTACACCTAGGATCTCTCAACATCATAAGTTCACATTTCATGGAAAAACTTCTTAAGAATAATTCACACAACGTTATTGCCTAGCTCCATTCCATTCAAATACAACCATCAATGGTCTCCACTACTCCTTCTGGTCTACAAACCATTATGCATAGGTATGTATGTGTCTTTGCCAAACCTATGGGATTGTTACCTTCACAGCCAAAGGACCACTACATTCATTTCTTTCTTATAAGTATTCCTCCCAACATCAAGCCCTATAATTAACCATTTCAATTAAAAAATGAGATTGATATTCTCATTTGAGACTTAATGAAGCAAGGCATTATTCACCCTTGTACCAGCCCATATTCTTCCCTAATTATGCTTATCCAAAAAAAATATGGGTCATGACACCTTTGCATTGATTTATGAGCACTTAATCACATCATAATCAAGGATAAGTTCTTGATCCCTATTATTGATGAACTTTTTTATGACCTTCATGACACTCAACTTTTCTTCAAGTTGGATTTCTACTCTAGATATCACCAGATCTAGTTTCATGAGGATGATATCCTTAAGATAGTTTTTTGTACTCATGATGGCCACTATGAGTTTATGGTCATTCCCTTTGACCTCACTTATGCTCCTTCAACACTATAGGCATTTATGAATAAAATATTTTGACACTAGCTACATAAATTAAGTTTGCTCTTCTTTAATGATATCCTTATCTATAATAAAACTTGTTCTGAGCATCTCCAACATTTGGATCTTGCACTGTAACTTCTCTCTGATCATCACCTTTGTGCTAAAATGTCTAAATGTGCTTTTGGCTACGATGAAGTGGAGTATCTCAAGCATATTATTTTAGCTCAAGGGGTTTGTGTGGATCCCAAAAAAATAGTAGCCATGATAAATTGACCTCACCTTTAGACACTTAAGAGCCTCCATGGTTTTTGGGGCTGATTGAATTTTATCCCAAGTTTGTCAAGGATTATGAGAATATTGCATCTCCATTGATAGCTATGTTTAAAAAAGATGATTTTACATGAACACAAGTTGTTGAGTGTGCATTTGAAGAATTAAAATAAACTATGTGTACTACACCTTTTCTAGCTATGCCAAATTTTTCCAAGACCTTCACTATTGAGAGCAATGCTTGAGGTAATGGACTTGGTGTTGTTCTCCTCCAAGAAAGATGCCCCATTGTTTTCGCTATAAAATCCATTTTAATTTATCATTCTCTACTTATGAGAAGGAAATGATGGGCATTTTGCATGCATTATAAAAGTGGTGGTCATGCTTACCAGGGAATTATTTTTGCATCAAAACTGATCACCAAAGTCTAAAATATTTCCTAGAAAAATGGGTCTCCACCTCATCATAACAAAACTAGGTCAAAAAACTAATGGGTTATGACTATGAGATCACTTATAAGAAGGGTAAGGATAATATTGTGGCTAATGCTTTGACTTGCACATTTACAGACCAAGCTTCTCTTTTAGTTATTTCCATGTCTATTTTGAATTATTTATAAGTTGTATAATAGGGGTATGTTAATGACTCTCCATTATCTCAAATTATATAATAGTTAGTCATTGACCCCTCTACAGTACCACATTATTTTTGGGATGGTGCTTCTTTATGATACAAGGGTCATCTCTTGCTTCCCCAAAGCATAGTTCTTCAGTAGGATATATTCTATGAACTCCATGTTTCTCTATCCATAGTGCACTTAGGGTTTCTCAAAACTTGCAAGTAGGTATGACGTAGCTTATTTTATAAGGGAATGAAAATGGAAATTCAAAATATGGTGGCTAAATGTGATACCTACCAATGTAACAAGGGTGAAACAACACTCATTCTTGGGTTTTTCAAACCATTGTCCATCCCTACCAGGATTTGGACATATATCTCTATGGATTTCATTAAGGAGATCCATAAATCTAGAGGGAAATAAGTGATCTTGGTTGTGGTTGATCACCTCTCCAAATATTGTCATTTTTGTACCCTAAGCCATCCCTATACTGCCTCCACAACACCCAAATTTTCTTTGACCAAATTTTTTGTCTTCATGGCATTCCTTTGTCTATTGTCTCAGATGATGATGCAACCTTCACTAGCCATTTTTGGATATAACTATTTCAATGTACCAACACCTAATTGAAGATGATTTTTGGGTATCATACACAAATAGATGGTTAGACTAAAATTGTCAATAAAATCTTGGAAACCTTCCTTCATTTCTTCACCTCAAAACAACAACATCAGTGGGAAGAGTGGCTCCCTCTCACCGAATGGTGGTACAATACCTCTTACCACACTTAAACTAAAATTACTCCATTTGAAGTAGTCTATGGTCAAGCAACACTAGTGATCCTTTTGTACACCCCCATTAGTTCACCATTTCAAGTGATTGACATGATTCTCTAAACCTAGGATCAGATCCTCAACATCCTATAGGACAATATTCATATGGCATAAAATAGAATGAAACAACAAGCTAATCAACACCATTTTGAGTGCACTTTTCAAGTAGGTGATATGGTTTTTCTTCACCTACAGCCATATGAGAAATCATACCTAAAAATCATAGGTTTTCATAAGATAGCTCATAAGTTCTATGGACCATAAAAGGTTCTCCAAAATATTGGGTTGATTTCTTATAAGTTGGAGCTCCCACCTTCTTCCTGAGTTCACCCAGTATTTCATGTCTCGTCTAAAGAAAGTTCTTGGCATAAATATTAGAGTAAAAACTATTTTACTAGAACTTAATAATGAAATATGCATCCTTCTTAAGCTGAAATACATCTTGGATAGGTGTACATGCCAAATTTTCTCCCACTCCATCATAGAGGTATTAGTTCAATGACATGGAATGCAAATAGAGTATGCAACATGGAAACCATTATTTCCGATTCAACACTAGTTATCACATCTAAAGCTTTTTCTAAGAGTGAGGGGATGTTAGGAACCCATACTACCCCTTCTCTTTACTTTGTTGGTATATTAGTTTTTATGGATGCATATGCTTTGTAAGTCATCTCGTAAGCATTTTATTTTATCCCACATTTATGGGAAATAGTAGTTGCTTAGATTAGACTTAGTATATAAGTAAGTGTTGAGGCAAATGAATGAATCATAAATTTTATTGAATTAAGATTTATCAAAGGAGGTTTCCCCCTCGAAGTGGTCAATGATTCTATAATTCAGATATTGTAATTCAATTTTGCTTATTTGATTTAATATATTACTGATTTTCATAGTTTATTTTGTGTATTTGAAATTATTTGCTAACTTGTTTAGGAAAGATAAACTCATCATTGTACATTAGATGATGCTATTGATTTATTATTATAAATAATGTGATATCCATATTTTCACAATACTTACTTTAGACATGTTGTGTTCTACACACATCCTGTTGAGACATGTTTTATGTGTTACTGAGACAAACGATGTTATTGATTCATTGTGACTGAGATAAATATTATATATGTTATGATATGTTATATATTCCTTATGAAATAAAAACATATGCTTAAATTATTTGATTAGTCTATACAATATGATATCAGTTTGCTTACACCATTTGGTTGTTCATTATAATGTGTATTGATTGCATACACTAAAACTAGTAGCGTGTATTTGAGTATACAAATGTTTATATGATTGGTATTAGTTTATCACCATTGATATGTGATCCCTTGAATATATTTTGTGCTTGTTGTTTGGATTGAGATCACTTGTATCAGTTATATTAAGTAGCTTCAACTATCTAGTGTAGGTAATTTTATATGCGCAATGTTATACAGGTGATAGGGGAGGCCATCAAGGGAACTAGGATTATGTCAGGCATGATCATATCATGGGTAGAGTGGTGACATATCTACTTGATCCTACCATTATCTAAACCACTCCTTGTACTTTTTAGTGGACCTAGTCAAAAGTGTAAATTCCCTTCTAGGTGGTTATCCCTTATGTATTGGTAGTTATTGAGACATAAGATGTTATTGATTCATTATGACTGAGACAAAGATTCTAAATGGTATGATATTTTATATATTCCTTATGTAATAAAAAAATATGCTTATATTAGTTAATTAGTCTATATAGTATGATATCAATTTACTTACACCATTTGGTTGTTCATTATAATGTGTATTGATTGCATACACTAAAACTATTATTATCGAGCGTGTATTTGAGTATACAAATGTTTATATGATTAGTATTTTTTTATGTGGCTATTATATAACCAAAAAATATTATTCCCTCATACATGGCATTAGCATGGTTGATTGTGTGCATGCTCTCCAATGACCAAGAGATGGTAGAATAACGATGAGTTATCACCTCATTCTTAATCTAATTCAATGAGCCTATTTATGTTAGAAACATGTATGGATGCCTTGTGATATTTTATTATTTTAAATGGCGTTTTTATTTTCTTATATGTTAGTTTTGGATATGGAAGCCTCTTTGGTGTATTTTAACTTATAACCTCCTAGATGTATTTCATAATGAGCATTCTTTGTCTAGTATTATTACCATCTCAACCACATCTTCCCAACTTTTACACCTTGAACCATGATGTAAAGATGTCTTAAGATAATATTATTAGACTTGGGGGTGCCTAGGGCAGCCGTTTGATGATGATAAAAGGATGGGAGGTGATCCCCTCCTTTGGTTGGCCTTGCAGTTACACGTGGAGTTCATTTGAAGACCACCTTATTCAACATTTTATGTATACTTTTAAAGAGATTAATTATATATTTGAGAGCCATGATGATGATGATGATGATTATTATTATTATTATTATTATTATTATTTCATCTAAAAATATGTATATATTGCAATAAAATTTGATAGGATTAAGATCCAATTTACTTTCTGATAGTAATAAAGGACCCCAGAAAAAGGACACAAATATAATTGCCTCTAGATAATAAATAAAATAGGCAAAACAAGGTTATGTGCATAAGGAGACATAATAGAGACTGCAGGATTGTTTAGGATGACTTATGTCAGAGTTTTTCTTTTCCTTTTATTTTTTTTAATATTTTTATTGAGGATAAATTAATCTTATATGGTGTTGTTTACTCTGGCATTGCAAATAGTATTTACAAGTGTGGATGTGGAATGCGACATATGCAAGGGAGTTACCTTACAATCTATCATAAGAATATATGGTGAATTATGAGTATAATTTTGTTTATATGTTCAAAATTAATCTTATCATGTGCACTCTCTTGTTTTAAGAATTGAAATAAATTTTATGAAAATAAAATGAAGCATGTTTCATACACACTTTTAGATCTATGATTTATGTGTTATTTTATAAACTTGTTAGCCCTAGAAGAATATAAAGTTTATAAATACTTTATTTGTAATATAGCTGGGTCTTATACCTTATGTGGATTTTTGGAGTCCATGAGAGAAAATTATATTTTGTGACTAGAAAAAGAAACAAGAAAAAAATTTAGTTTCTGATGTTCTGTATCTCACTATTGGATCCATCTTCAAGGAAGAGAAGATTGAAACCAAGAATTGATTTTAATCTTATCTTCCCTAAAAATGGACCCAGTAGTGAGATCGAAAACATCATAAATAACTATATTATGTAGTTTATTCCAGAATATCACTATTTATTATTACATTGTGAAAACAATAATCTCAAAATAAGAAACAAAAATGTTGTTTCCTCCACTTAGTTTAAGCTAATCCCTATACAAATCCTCATTATCTAACTTGTTTAGATCTAAAATCTTGTCTATTAATTTCTATAATCTTTAATCATATTTTCATGTAAAAGGTGTTACTGAAATGGAAGTGTCTTTATTTAGGTTACACCCTCTACAAATCCTATCACTTGGTTGGGTCTTAAGATCTATCTTACCTATAATTATTGGAATGGTATATCATGTTTTGAAAAATAATGTGTGTTTCATCTTCAACTTTGTTTAAGCCATTAGTTTTATAAATCCTTGTTTTTCATCTTCTACTTTGTTTAAGTCATAAGTTAAATAAATCCTTTCTAACTTGTTTGGATCTTACATTTAATTGTTATAATGTCTAATAATATAGTGAATAACAGAGTTCAAATTTAGCGTTCTTGAATTAATGTTTCTAAAATAGAATCCATTAGCTATTATTCACACAATGTGAAAACTTCAACATGTGATTATAGTCACTTAAAGATAAAAATTAACATGTATTATTTCTTTTATATTTTCAAATGTAAACATTATCAAAAATATATCTTGATGGAATCATGTTGCATACTTTACTTTATTCAAGTCACACCCCTTACACATCCTAAATTAATAAGGGAGATAATTTCTTTAGTCCATATGATGGATAGTTAGTTACTTCTATGCAAAATTGCATAATAAATTTTTAGATCCACATTTTAGATTACATTTTGTGATCCATCATCAAGATGAAAATATAACCTAATTTGTTTCATTCTTAAATATTGTGTTGATAAATTATTAAAAGTATGATGAGATTAGGTTACCACCTTACAAATATAAAAGGAATGTGTTTCATCCTTTGCCACTTCATTGAATTCATATCCATTTAAAAATCCTCTCCTAATTATTGACATGTTTGATATTTTAATTACAGGAATAGATGTGACTTACATTAGTATGAAGGAAAAAAATATAACTATGATTGGAGAAGAAGATCCAATGGACATGGTTAGTGAGATAAGAAATAAATTTAGCCACCACTGGAAATAGTAGTAATAGTAGGACCACTATCAGCAATAATATTCCTAATAATGACAAAGCTGCTAGAGTTGGGGGAAAGCAAGTTAGGGGATTGGTGGGGAAAATTTGGGGAAGAGTTTGTTGCATAATTTTAAAGACTAAGAACTTCATTCCACCTTGTACATCAAATGATGCTATTGATTTTTTATTATTAATAATGTGAAATCCCTATTTTCATGGTAATTACTTTAGACATATGTTGTATACACATCTTGTTGAAATGTTCTTTATGTGTAATTGAGACACAAGATATTATTGAGTCCTTGTGACTAAGACAGAGATTATATATTTTATGAGATGTTATATTTTTATTATGGAATAAAGATATATGTTTACATTAGTTGATTATACTATACATTATTATATTAGTTTACTTACTCTAATTGGTTGTTCATTATGATGCATATTGATTCCATACACTAGATCTATTTTTATTGAGTATGTATTTGAGTAAATAACTATTTTGATTATTGGTATTAGTTTATATCCACTGATATGTGATGCTTAGGATATGATGTGTGTTTGTTGTTTGGATCGAGATCACTTGTATTGATTATATTTTGTGGCTTTGGCTATCTAGGGTAGAGAATTGTGTGGGTGAAAACTTGTGCAAGTACCAATGGAGGCCAACGAGGGAAATAGTTATATTTTAAACACGATCACATCATGAATAAAGTGGTGACATGTCTAATTAACCCTACTCGGATACAAACCACTCCTTGTACCTTTTTGTGGACCTAGTCAGAAGTGTAGATGTCCTTAACCACTTTAACACTATTCTTCCCTTGGACACTCTTCACACATTTCATTCTTAACCTTATGAGTTCTCTCTAAAGTTATTTTTTCATTCATAAAGTATTTTTTAAGCCACATAAGTGGCTTGTTTGACTCAAAACTTGGATGGATTGAGAGAACAAACTTTAGAGTGAGTCATAAAGTAGTTCTTAGACATTTTATATTAAATTGTATGTCCTTGGACTAATAGGAAGGTTGAAGAGTATTTTAGGAGACTTAGAGGACTTTTTAATTAGTACATGTGTCATTTATGGCTTGGGATAGTGAGTCAATTTATGAGGTTTAGACTTGTTCATTTTTCTACATGAGCTTGTAATTGGAGTTATGGAGGGGGAAGACTTTTCAACCATAATATAAGAGATGGGAAGGGACACATGCCACCTTCCCATTGTCTTGTTGATAAGGTATTTGAGCCTATATGAGGAAGGAAATCCTTCCTTGAGAGGACTTTTACTCATTTTTAGAAAATTGGAAAATTGAAGTGGAGAAGAGAAAGAGAAAGAGGAGGAGGAGGAACTTGAGGAAGAGATTAGAGAAGAAGGAGCTTAGTTATTGCCAAATATTTTAAGAGGTGTTCTTGAGAGGATTGAAGAAATAACTAAGGTTGGCCTCCATGCCCCTTTTTTATTTTATTTTAATTATCAAAATCATCTTTCTTATTTGCTTTGATTATAAAATTTTAAGAGGAATAAGGCCATTTAGCCTACCTTATTTTTCTATTTGTATTCCATCATTGTGTCAATGGCCACCATGCATTTTTAAATTCTCATTTTGGATTGGAGATGTAATATGATATTTTATTGACTTAAAATGGTAGGGTTATTTTGCTAAAACTTATGTGATATTATATGTTTGTTGTGAATACCATACATAAAAATAGTGGCTATTATGAAACTGAGTCCCTATGCCATTCTAGGTGGTTATCCATTACATATTGGTAGTGTCTATAATGGAACCAAAAACTCCTATGCTCGTGTACATGGCATTGGCATGGCCAATTATGAGTTTTTTGTCCCATGGCCAAGAGATGGTAGAATAAGGGTGAGTTACCCCATGTTATTTTCTAATTAGAGGAGCCTATTTGCATTGGAAACATGTATGGCTACCTTATAATAATTTATTATTTTAAAAGGTGTTTTTATTTCTTTGTATACTAGTTTTGGAGATGGAATCCTCTTTGGTGTAGTTGAACTTATAGCCTCCTAGATGTATTTCCTAGTGAGCGTTCCTTAAACCACATTTTACCAAGTTATCCACCTTGAAAAATGATGTGAAAATGCTTAGTGTTTATATTATTAGGCTTGAGGTTGCCTAACGTAGCCACTTGTTGATGACAAAAGGATGGGAGACATAGTCATCTTTCAACATGGCCCTTTATTTTATATTAAAGACTCATTTTTATTTTGTGTCATGCCTTAATTCATAAAATTTTAAGCCAATGATAATATAATGTGTTCATTTTAAAATTATTAATGGTAAATTTTTTGAACCAGGTGGTTTAAGTTTGTGTTCTATAAAAAGACACTAACATTTAATGGTATGTGAATTAAAAAATTCATGGATTATATCCAAATACTATTGAATGTTCAGACTTCCATCCCAAGTTCAATTATTTTTTCCATCCAAAAAAGTATTTTTGTGTAAAGCAGTAAATGTTTAGTCTTCCATCCCAAGTTCAAATCCCTTTCCATCTAAACAAGCATTTTTATGTGGGAACACATTTTGGGTGCTTGCAGAAGCCATATAATGTTGGAGGTAGAGATATATATATATATTTGTGTCACATATATAAATAACACACCAATGTGAAAATAAAATCGATCAACAACACTTATGGCAAAGAAATTTGGAATTTTGTAAATGTGAATGAATAACAAAACAACATTAATTCACAAGAACATATCAATAAATTTTAGGGTTTCCATCCATAGAATATGATGTTCAATAATTTATCAACATCAACTATGGCAAAGAATATTTATAATTTTGAAAATTTAAATAAATAACACAACATTAGTTGACATGAACATATCAATAAAATAATAAAAATAATTTAGAAAATGGTTTGGTTTGATACAACTGAGTCAACATTTACTAGAATGGGAATGAATGTATAAATTTTTATTAAAAAATAATAAAGTTTACTCGTATGTAAATTAAAACCTAAAAGACTCCCATCCACATACTATTAAATGTTAAGTCTTCCAACCCATGTTATGTAGTGAATTATAAATATGACACAGTTGTAAAGCACATGACGACATGCATTGATAAAATCTCCAAGGTTACTATTAAAATACCAATAATTTTAGATTTAGATGTTAATTAAAACATGTTAACACTGTGGATTTAATTGTGGGTAACATTTCATCCATCTAATATGGTGAATAGGTTTAATATGACATGCATGATATAATTAACAAGCCACATTAATGGAAAAAAATTGTGCCAAGGGTATTCAAAAATGTTCATTGCATAGTAAGAAAACTACTATCTTCCAACATGGCACTTTGTTGTATATTAATAGCACAAGCAACTTGCAACATGGCCATAGAATTTAAAAAAATAATATGGGTTCATACAAAAACAATAACATTTACTAGTATGTGAATGAATACTTTGACAACCACCATGAACATACCAATAATCATTGAATTAGATGTGAAGGAATGTAAAATCACCATGAGCATAAAATGCACAATAATAATACCAAGCACACGAAGATGAAAAGAAAAAGTTGTGGGTTTAATTACAGGACAAACACCTATGTGTAACATTTCATCACTCCATTAACATACCACTAAAAATTTAGTTAGATGTTAAGGCATGAAAAAAACATGAATATAGAAGACATAGTAACAATAGTTTTCATCCATCCATTTTGCCAAAAAAAGTTCCTTTGTGAAATGTTGCATGCATGAGAAATTTTGGGTAGGTTCCATGGCCATTTAGGGTGAGAAGGTATGTGAAAAGGTAGGAAGAGACATTTTTTTGTAACATTTCATCACTCTATTAACATAACAATAAACATTTACTTAGATGTGAAGGCACACAAAAAAAACCATGAACATAAAAGGGATGATAACAATAACAAGCATGCAAAAATTAAAAAAAAAACTTGGTTGTGAGTTAAGTTATATGAAATATACATACTCATAATCTCTAATCCCTTCATTAACATACGACTAAATTTTTACTCAGATATGAATGCATGAAGAAAAAACCATGAACATAAAATGTACAATAACAATAACAACCACATGAAAATAAAAATAACATAGTTGTGGGTTTAGTTATATGAAACACATCTACGCGTAACGTTTCATACCTCTATTCTACCAATGTAAATTCCTACACAAAACATAGCATGTTTGAGAATTTTTGGGTAGGTTCCATCACCATTGGGGGAAGGAAGCATACAAAAAGGTAGGGGAAGACATTTGTTGGTGGCACATAGGATGACATTAACTTGAATTTGTTGGTGGCACATAGGATGACATTAACTTGCCACATTAATGGAGCAAAGCTCACCAAGACATTTGGAAAATGACACTAGATTTGACATTAATGAGCCACATGTCTTTCAACAGGGCCCTTGGTTTTATATTAATGACCCATATTAATTTTATTCCTTACCTTCATAAAATTTTAAGTCAATGATAAAATAATTTGTTCATTTGAAAATTATTATTTGTCAAATTTTTACAATTAATTGGTCCCTTTAGTCCTAATGATTGATCACACCTAAAAATGAAAAAAATGGCATGCCAATGAAAAAATCATTGTATGACTTCCCACAATGCAACTTTTCCTATTAGATGACCTATTTAGACTTTAAAATAGTTAAAATATTTAAATTCCAAAATTTTAGGCTAGGAGGTGGTGTATTATGAAAGATGTGGGACCCCAAAGTTATAGGTCCCAATTACTGGGGCCCTTCCCCTATTTACTTACTTTAGGTTTTACCAACAAAATCTTTTGAATTCATTACTATTTCAAGTCAAAACATGAGCCTTACATTCTTATTTTTCTTTAAATTATGGTGGATCTATGTTTATGTATATGTCGAGGAGCTGAGCTATGGGGTGGTAGCCTTCAACCCTAGCATACTTCAGGTTTGACCAACAAATTCTCTAAAATTTCATGTAATATTTAGATTTAACTCCCATTTTGGAGCTTTCCCCCCATTTTAGATGTATTTTATCAATGGGATTTATTTAAAAAATCATCAATCTCATTAACTATTTTGTATGAAATTTATAGCTATTTTATTTAAAATTTGAGTCCGTTTCACATGGGAAAATTTTTAATTAAAAAATAGGCAAAATAGGGCTTTGTTTGAAAGGAGACATATTATAGGACACAAATAAGGAGAAATTAATCACCTAGAGTAAGGAGGTTTGAAACAAGTGATAGATCTCAGTCATCTAGTTTTCCCCAACCAATATATGTCGGGTCATCACCCTCAAGCATGGGCTCCAAATGATTCGTTTCATTTTTATTCATTAATTTCCATATTTTTATCATGTAAATCTTCTTTCATGCCATTTGGAAAAGTTTTATGAGGAGATATTACTAGGCCAAGTGTGGGATCTTATCATGATGGGGAGGAGGAACCCAATCTCCATGTTGTGTATAAGAGATACCAATCAATCCAATTGTGAGGGAAACTTCAATATTTCCCCCTACCCTCACCACCCCTACCCCTTGGGAGTTGTATGACTTGGATGTGAAGAGGTAAGAACATAATAAACAATGTAGGGAGCATTGTTCTAGTGATCTAAGAAAATATGGATATGGACCACCTTGTTTTACCCTATTTTTTATTTAATTGTGTTAATAGGTGTGAAAATTTATATACATTTATATTATAATATATAAAATTTAAGCATAAATATGAATATAAAACATAATTTACTAAAATTGAAATTGACAAGTGGCATTTTATAAAAATAATTAGTACAACCAATAATTGAGATAATTAGTTTTTCTAGTTTTCTATTGGTTGTAATTGATTTATAACAAAGGAAATCATAATAATATAGGACTATGATAGCTCAAATCCAAAGGCAAGGTATTTTTATATTTTTGGATAGGTTTATGCTCCTTGGACACTAACATAGGCCAATTGTGTCCATTGACTACAAACATGCCCACTTTGACTGTGATGAATATATGGTTATTAAGCTACCTACACCAATGTTTTTAAAGAGAGATGAAATACTTTTTTTTATCTAGATATTTTGTAGAAATCATTTTTTTACTTATCTTTGCCTTAAAAACCTTAGGGGTACTTGTGAGAGCTATAAACCTTCAAAAAAAGAGAAGTGTAATGGGTTGAGATTAACTTAGTGACCCCATTTGATGATTGACCACTACCTATATATCTAAATAATATAGGGATGGAATCAAGCCATACATAGTTCTACCTCATAGAGTGATTGTGCAATTATGCTCCTTGAATATATGTATGCAACTAAAAATTTAACTTTGATACTTGACAATGTCAGCACTTGACTTGATTTGAGATACTTCAAAATTGGCCTGTAACTACTCCTAGTGAATGATATTTAATTTTTTAAGTATATGGCATATTTTATCAATGTGCAATAGTGTATAAGTTCTAAATAGATAGTTTCAATCTAAGAGTCAAATTCATTTGAAATGAGGTTATATTTTTATTTTATAGTGAAACTTTTGAATAATTTCCTTTAGCAAACTTGTGAAACATACAGGGTGACCCAAATGAATATTTAAAAATTTATAAATAATGTGAGGATGAGGCCATACTAGGGGGATAAGTTTGTAGTAATAGACTTGTTTTCCCAGTATGGATTTATCCTAAAAAATTAGAAACATTTATCTTGACACAAAAAATAATCTAAGAGTGATATAAAGAGGTTTGAGTACTGACAAGGAAATTATGTGTAGTAGTGATGAAAAATTGATGGGTGAAGCCTACACAAATATAAATGCCTAGAGGAATGGTGAATAAGAATAATTTATTTGGGTGTAAGTTGAGTGGTTTAAAATATCTCAATAATTAACACTGTCAAATACGTATGACCAGATTTAGGTATGTACATTTCCATTCTTTTATTCTATTAATGAAGTTACTAAAGTAAAGGAAAAATAAAAGCTTGAGTGTGTACAACACACTTTTTATTTTGATAGGAAACTCTAATTGTGCAAGGCACTTATTTTATCAAACCCTGCAACTACACAAGAAGTATTCATTGTTCATTTTTAAAATTTGAAAAAATCTAAAAGTTTGAAATTCAAAAAATTGAAAAGAGAGAAAGGAAGGAGTAAACTTGTAATGAAATTAAACCATGTTTCCTTGTAACTTGTAAAAACATTGGAGAAATGTGCCCCATTATTGAAGCACTTGGAGAGAGGATTATTCAATGTTGAACTATTGGCATATTGAGAGTGATCAAATCTCATTTTAAAAATAACTAATCAATCCCTTGAGTTTGAAAGATGCATAATCCAACTCTCATGAATGGGGAGAAGTAATCAATGTACTAATCCAAAATAAGGTATGACCATGACGGGTTTACTATAACTGATGTCAAGGGTGTTGAATGTCACTAGACTCAAATGTACATTATATTTAATAAAAATATGGAACCGCACAATGGGTCACTAGAAGTAATGTCAAGTCTCTTAGAGTGTCACAAGTCTCAAATATACATTCTATGTAATAGGAAAAATAACACCAGTATAAATGGATTTAGATTCTACTTGCATGATTTAAAGATAGTGAAGAATATTCATTCCCCTATCATAACCACAATGATAATATATTTGAAGTGAAATAAAAACCATGTATCTTTGAATCTGTAAACTGTATTGTAGTGTAAATGCACATGAACCAATATCATGCCTTTTACTTTGAAAAAGGTGTGCATGTGCATAAACCAATATCATTCCCTTTGAATATGTGTCAAATGATATAAAATTATATGCATCTATCTGCTCAAATGTAAAACATGTAATTTATGTTCTTTTAAATGTTTTGCTTATGCCCATGCATACGCAACTAAGTATGTAGGAATGTGTTCTCATTTATTTATAAATAAGTGTATATGCATGTCATATTACCATAAAATATATATCAATGTGCTAGTATTTGTCATGTGTCTTATTTATGAATTAATTTAAATATTTGAAACCTGCACTATATCATAAAATCTGATTTTTGAATCTTTGCACTCTATATTAGTGCATAGAATATAAGTTTTGAAACTTTAAAACTTTTATTATATCATATAAGATGATTTTTATAATCATAGAGGCCTGAATCTCTAAAAAAGTCCAACTTTAATGCCACCCTTTTCAGATGAGGGATGTAGCTTGAAAGTCACTCATCTCAATAGAAGAGTTAACTATATCATGTGCTAATAATAGATTCATGTATAATCATGTCAACATGTGGGTAGTATGTTATCATAATAATGTAATTATCATTTAAATATGTATGTAACCTATTAAATATGAGGCATACAAGTTTCATGTCTAGTTAGATTTATAAATGAGGCATGTAGTAAAGTAACCATATTTGAATAAGACTATGTAGTAAAATAACATGATATGAATCATGACACCACTAATGAATATCAATAATTATGAAAAACATAACACACAATGTCATATAATGTCATACAATATTAGACATAAGGCCAAGGGATGCATACAATATATATGAATAGTTAACAATAAACAAGGTCAAGAGCCACACACAAAGGACATTAATAATATCACAAACAAGAGGCATTAAAATATATCACACACAAGGAAAAGTGTCCACACACAATAATAAATAAATGTATATCCTATCATACAATAAAATAACAACATCAAAGGAGCATAGAACAATTGAAAACTAGTCTTCACTAATCCATATGTATCAATGCCACATCATATCAAAGTAGTGTATCCATGTAACACAATTTAGGATATGTGTAACTAGAAATACACTTGTAAGATATGTATCTCAACATGGTGGAAAGGTCACACACACACACACACATGTGTGTGTGTGTGTATATGTATGTGTGTATGTATATATATGTGTGTGTGTGTGTGTGTGTGTGTGTACATACATACATACATACATACATACATACATACATACATATATATATATATATATATATATATATATATATATATATATATATATATATATATATATATGCCTCTAGTGATAGACAAAATTAACTCCCCAATTAAACCTGACTAGCTAATAATTTCATAATATTTGGTAAATATGATGTATAAGGGGACCACTTGGTTTATTGATTATGATACAATTATTAATTATCAATCTAGGGGATGCAAACTTTCAAGGTGTTGGTGTTATATGCACAACACTAGTATCACATGAAAATTAGGGTTCTACTTTTTATGTAGTAGAAACACACTTGTAGAAGGGAAATGATGGGAATTAAATTCAAACTTAAATGAAAGGGAAATTTTAAGAACAGGAAAAGATAATAAAGGAAATCATGACTATTTTGAATTTGAAACATAGGTATACTCATTTCTTTGTAAATGAGTACATGTACATAGTATTTTGGAATTGTAAATGAGTGAAACACAAATATTATCAAAGTAATTCAAGATATCTAAATGTCATAAATTGCATGAAAACCATAGGATAAGTTAGAGCAAATGCAAAATAAAAAGTATAAAATAGGTATATTATATAATGAGATATTAGGTCACCAAAAAGTATCAACTCAACTCAGATTTAGAAAAAAAATTAACCTTAACAACCTTAAGCAATTTAAATACCCACCATGTAGGTAAAACCAAATATGGAAAAAAATCCTACACTAACACCCCCATAAAACATAGCTTAGGTGCATAGAATAATTGGGTCTAGGAAATGAGGCCTAATGATGTGCCCAAGCACAAATAAACTCACATAAAGTGTAAAAAGGAGAAAACTTATAGGAAAAACTCTTCCCTAAAAGAGAGACAAGTGGAAAATAGTGCATGCTCTAAAGACATCAGGAACAACCAATCATGCATCCACAAGTGAGAAAAATAGGGTGCATAGAGAGGATAAATAATAAGACCCCATAGAAGATGTTGAAGATACCCAAAGTAGAGCTTGTAGAATGAAAAATGCTATATATGATATCCTCTACTTGAAGACTGAATAATCTCCATCCACATCAAATATGTTTCTTCCCTTTGGCAAAGGAAGAATACAAATGGTGTATTAGAAGTCTGCCCATTGCATAGTGAAAGATGAAGGAAATAGTATGAATATATATATGTAGGGTACCAAACAAACGTGTGGCATAGATATGGAAATATTATGCATAAGAAATGAAAGTAATGCTACTAAATTTAACCTATCATAAGTAGGTGTAGTGAAGAGTGGATCACCATGGAAAAGTGAATGTGTCCACCAAGTGTCGATGGATCTCAAATCAAGGTGTGATTATTATAAAATAAAATTTGATCCTCATTCATAGGAAGAGGGACAACTGCTCTATGTAGATATGGTGGTATGGAAATAAAGGTAAATAAGGATTTCACAATGCCTTGTAACTGCATACTAGACTGCCTGATGTCTAATTAGACTTATATCAACATACATGCACCCTGTAATGTTTGAATTGAACCAGAGGTAGGTGGATTAAGAACTAACTCCTTAACATCTACAATGTGACAAGGAGATGGTATAGGTATGTCCCCATCACTACTATAGTCATCTATGTTAGAATAAAATTCATCAATCTTAGAGATGTGCTTAGGATCAGAAGTGTCTTCAAGTACAGGTGAGTATGATAAATAATAACGGCATGAATCATTCATTGAAGGAATTTCCATTTGAAGTGGGTATCATGGATCAAAAACTCTAGAAATTAGAGAAGATACTATAGATGAAGCATGCATATCTACAGGCTGAATATATACAAAAACATGAGTTATCGAAGCTCTCAAAGGGTGTTCTCACACTAGAAACAATAGACTCCTCTAAATTACAAGATTTTGATGGATCTAGAAGAGAAACACCCTAAAACGGGATAGAAATAGAATTTTTAATAGGATAATTGAGGTCGAGTAGAATCACATCTTGTAGTGGTGGCTCGGTAGAAAGAAGAACACTATTCACCATGGATGTGTCATCATAAGACATAGGAGTAGGAGGAGGGAGTACAATAGTATTTGAAGATATAGTATGAATTTTAGGAGGACGAGTGATATAAATCTCATTAGGATATTTAAAAAGAGATTGTAGGATTCTCTAAATAGTGCTAAGACACATTGTTTGTTACACATGGTGATGTAGATCGATGAAACATGAAACAATAAGTGACCACAAACCTTGTCACATGAGTTATCCCACTGAATCTATTAATCATGATCAATAGGGGTATGAATTTGTCCATATAGTAATGGAATATGATTCTTCCCCTATTTTGTAAACAAGCATTTCATGTAAGAATGTCAATAAGAATAGTTAGTCTTAGTACAAAGAACCATTGGTTTAGAATCAACTTTCCCCAATATGTGTCTCTCAAGTGAATTTGACATGATTGAGAGAAGACACCAAAGAAGTGCATAACTACACAATACAATTACAATGACTCCCTTATTATAAGAACAATACATGCTTATAAAGAGGATGTTGGGAACAACTGAGAATGTATCCAAATGAGTTGTAAGTGTATAAATCAACATAATGTATAAAATGAGAATATGCATAATAAACACCAAAAAATGCATAACACCACAAAATATTCCCTTAGAATTATCAATAGTAACCCCCAAAAGTTAAAAATACAGGCATACTTGTATAAACATTAGGCACAACCCATAATACATCCAAGAGGTAATGTAATGTGAATAATAGGTCTTTATAGATGGACCGATACTATGTCCACTGAATAGAGAATGAAAACATAAGCACTTTTAAAGAAGATGACACTCAAAAAGGAGTAAACTGATCAAAAGTTATGCATGTTTTAAATTCCTATTAGTAGAGGAAAATATGTATAAATTTGATAAAATTTGGGTGTGTAAATATTTTGAGCTCTCATAAAAAAATCTCCACCCATCAAAAATTTGAAAATGTTTAGGTTGAATGGAGAATTGGTTGGGGCTAGAGTTAATCCCCCACTATTAGTAATTAAAATTTAACCCCCCCCTGTGACCATACCATATGACCAAAGGGATAAGAGTGAGGATGAGGGATTCCCTCCCATTTTATGACATCACATTTAAATCATCAAAATATCCCACAAAGGTGATGAATAGTGTGATTGGTGCCTTGATTAAACTTGGCAGCCTTCTAAACATCAAAATAATGTAACGAAATGTGGGTGGAAAATGACCTTTACTCGCATAGGTGGCAAATTTTATGGGGTTTGCTTGTATGTGGGTCAGATTATAAGGGGTGTTTTTACACCTATTAAGTTTTAATATGTGATTAATCACCCTTTATATTTTGATGTATATTTGGACAAACCAAATGTTTGTCAGGTATTAAAAGTCTAATGGTTGAGTTTTAACCTTACATGGAGCATAAATGAGATTCAATGGTGTGTGAGGAGTAGGTATGGGTTATGATGGTGTGTTTGGAACCTTATAAAGATATGAAGATTACTTGTGTAGGTGTTGGGTTTTTTCAACCTTGCATGTAGAGACTTGAATGTCTACTATGAGTAGAATGTTCGATGACCTTATTTTTTCCTATGCTAATGCCTAAAGGTATTTTGATTTTTGTCAAATAAAGTTTGCTTAGAGGGTGTCTAGAGCATGATGGTATTTTTAGTAGGGGGTATGGATTCTAAGACTTATTTGGGTAGAAATAAATGTTTAATGGATGGGTGTAACCTGATGAAGAACTACATAGGGAGCTAATGATATCTGTGCCTACTCAAGTAGGCATCAAGTTCTGACGTATGTCCATACACATTAAAAAGTCTAAAAGGCACATAAAACCTAATAAAAAGTCCCAAATGATGCCTAAGTCTACACAAAACTATTTGAGAGGGTGTAAAATTCTACCAAGCTCCCAAAATCCACTAAAGATTATGTGAAGATGTCCAATCTACAAAAAAAACCTAGATCTAAAGAAAACTATACGACATCTCCAAAAACTAGTAAATACCCATTTGAGAAATTAAAAAATCCATGAAAAATCAAAAATGGTCTTTTGTTCTAAGACCTGTTTGTATGGATTTACACAAATATTGAGAAAATCCCATAAAACCTAAAAAATGACCAAGAATGAACTAAAAACAACAATGAATGCAATGAAATATCCCACCAAGGATTTTATAAATGACAAAGTGGTTATCAGATTAGATTTTTGATATCATTTTAGATTATCAAAGCTCTTTTAATGTCACTAGTTGCATCAAAACCCTAGGATAGGTGAGAGAAAATGCAAAAGAAAAAGTGAGCTTCATATTTTTTCATTAGCCAAAAAGGCCCAAAAAAGGTACATTATATAGTGAGATATTAGGTCACTAAAAAGGTAACAACTCAACTCAAAATTATAAAATACATTAAGTTTATTTCCCCTAATGACCTTAACAACCCTAATTAATCTGACTAACCACCATGTAGGTAAAACCAAAATTAGAAAAAATCCTATACTAACATATATAATTAGGACTGTTTTGGAATTGAAACATAGATATACTCATTTCTTTGTACTAACTTAGATATATAAATGAGACATGAAACAAAGTAACCATATTTAAATATGACTATGTAGTAAAATAACATGATATAAATCATGGCACCACTAATCAATCACAAAAATCACAACACAAAATGCCACATAATATCATATATAAGGCCAAGGTATGCATACAATAGACATGAACATCTCACAATAAACAAGGCCAAGAGACACACACAAAGGACATTAATAATGTTGTAAACAAGGGGGATAAAAATGTATCACACACAAGGCCAAATGGCTACACATAAAAATAAATAAATGTATAGCCTATCATGCTAGAAATAACAATATTAAAAGAGCACAAAACAAGTGAAAACTAGTCTATACCAATCCATATGTATCAATGTCACATCATATCAAAATAGTGTCTCCATGTAGCACAATGTAAGATATAAGTAACTAAAAGGACACTTATAATATATATAACTCAACATGGTGGAAAGGTCATGGATAGATATAAATTGTGATAATATAACATATATAATAAGATGCCCCTAGTGTTAGATAAAATAAACTACCCAAATAAACCTAACACAACCAATGGTTACATACAACTTGATAGATATGATGTAGAGGGGAGATCACTTGGTTTATTGATTATGCTACAATCATTAATTATAAATCCAAGAGATGTAGTCTTTCAATGTGTCAATAATATATGCATGACACTAGTCTCTCGTGAAAACCAGGGTCCTAATTTTAACATAGTAGAAACACACTTGTATAAGGGAAATGATAGTCCTACTTACATGAAATGGAAAATACATAAAATAAAAATTGCATAAAGGAAATCATGAATATTTTTGAATTGAAACATAGATATATATATAATGTAAATATGAATATATGTTTTTAAAGCTTCCCATAGTTGATAAATGAAATATATATAATGGAACATGCTTATTCATGAATATAAGCATGAAATCAACAACACACACCATACATATTTATAATAAAATAAGATATGCATACACAAACAATATATAATTAAAACAATATAATGGATGAGAAAGTAGTCTACCAAACCCAGTAGGCTTATTTATATCATCAAACTATAATTTTGGAGGGATAGATATGAGAAACTAGTCAAGTAATTCCTAAAGCAAGACATGATGAGGTGATGGTAATCATGTGAATTACCTCCTTCATGGAGATATCAGCTATAGATTATTAGTTATTTGTGATATTGTATTAAGAATGAAAAGTGTATCTTATACATTATCTTATAATACTTGATTATATAATATCAAATACATCTATGGTAGTCATAATATGTGTTGATGTTGAATCTGTTATGCTAAGGCTTATTTATATCACAACCTATAATGTTGGAGGGATACATATGAGAAACTAGTCAAGTAATTTCTATAGCAAGACATGATGAGGTGATGGTAATCATGTGAATTACCTCCTTGGTGGAGATATTAGCTATAGATTATTATTTAGTTGTGATATTTTATTAAGAAAAAAACTTTTCATTCATTCTTTATTTCATTAGATTTTAACTTGTATCTTAGTTTTATTTAAAACTTAGTTTTTGAAGTAGTTACAACATTTGGTGCATATTTGAGTTTTTTCGAAGCTATAAACTTGACTTATAATTCTTTAACTATAACTCATCAAAATATTTGAATTTTTAAAACATGATATAATCATGTAATGGTGCTATCAAAATTTGTGTGAAGATATATTTTAACTCATTTTATACAATAGAATTGGTCATCTTAGCAAGATGATAAGGGGTATATATATATATATGTATATATATATATATGTATATATATATATATATATATATACATATATATATATATACACACATATACATATATATATATATATACATATATATATATATATATATACATATACATATATATATATATACATATATATATATATATACATATACATATATATATATATATAGACATATATATATATACATATATATATATATATACATATATATATATATATATACATACATATATATATACATATATATATATATATACATATACATATACATATATATATATATATATATACATATATATACACACACATATATATACATATATATACACACATATATATATATACATATATATACACATATATACATATATATATATATATACATATATATGTGTGTATATATATGTATATATATATATATACACACATATATATGTATATATGTATATATATATATATATATGTATATATATATATATATGTGTATATATATGTATATATGTATATATGTATATATATATATATATATATATATATATATTTGAAGTATTTTAATTTGTTATAACCTATTGGGTTTACATGCGAACATGGTTACTAGAAGAATCCTAATTAACAAGAGGGAAGTTTAGATAGTTGGTGTACATTAAGAAATGTGAGATAAAACTTTGTGTGAATTTGAAACATGATAATGGGTACTAAAAAATCTATTTGGTTTGTGTATAAAATATGTGTAATGGTCAAACTTTCTATATTTGTATAAAATTAGGGCTACAAGGAAAAGAGTCTCTAATCAAAAAAGTGTGAGTTGGAAGGAGAGTTCTTGTTTATAGTTTGTACCATTAATTTATCTATATGAGAGTGTATAAATATAAATGGATAGGGACTTAAGAGTCCTCATATTCTTAGTTTAGGCTATTAATCCTATGAACTTACTTCAAGAAAGAGCTGGTTTGAACAAAGAATGAAGGGATGAAATATGTGGAGGAGATAAATAATGATGGTGAGAATCCATAATAAGAGGAAGGTTGAAAGATATTTATGACATTATAAAATATTATACATAAAAAGAGGCTTAAGATCTTAGTGAAACCAAGGAGTTGTATACACCCTAAATTAGTCAAGCAACCACACATATCATGTCTTTTCATAGTCCTCTTCACATGAGACTCAAACTAGAGAATACGAGCCTTGTTCACACTAGCCATGTATTTATTTTACTTGTCTTGTTTTTATTTCTCACTTTTTTCACCTTTCCATTATCTTAGTTAATTGATCTATACCCTTAAAGACCCCTAGACTTGGCCTATGTCAGTCTTAGCCTATCCTTTTGAGTCCCAAATAATAAAATTTTGATGGACTAAAGTGCCTGATGCTCTTATCTTCCCTGACCCTATTTTTTAATGGTCATTTTTCCTTACATAATGGGTCCTAAACCCTTCTTATCCCCTCAAGTTTTATTTATATTTTTGATGTTGACTGGCATGAATAAATCTCCCAAAATCAAAATAAAGAGTCTCCTATATAAATGACTTCACAAGGCATTTTATATCTATCACTTACTATTTTGGCACACTAAATAATTAAAATTAGTCAATAATAAAGCTCAAAATTCTGCATCAAACATAGATTTGTATGTTTGATCAAGGAAGGGCCTATGTTAAAATTCATTCTTACATCTAGCATGTATGTTGATTATGCATGTTACCTAAAGGATAACTAAATTTGATTTGAGACCCTAGATTGAGGATTAATGTAGGAAGTGATCAGGATAGCACGGGTTCTATATTGTGTGATCATACTTCCCCTTAACCTAATTTTTTTGCTTTTGGCTTTTGATATGTTTATTATTTCATGTGTGTAGGTAGACCTAGGGTTTGAGAATAAAATATGTCATACAGTGGCATAGATAGGTGATCATGAAGAAATAAGGACAACTATAGGACCCTAAAATTAAACCACACTGAAATCTAGAATTAGAAATCAAAATAAACAATAGTGTTGGAATCAGACAATAATGATAGGTGATCTTGTCTAAACAATAGTGATGGGCATTATTGTCCAAACTTGATGCTCTTATCCAGAGAAAATTTGATTTCTATATTTGGAAATGAATCCTTATTCTTAACTATTTTTGGACTATTCTAGAACCTACAAATGACTATTTTGTCTAGATAACTCATTTCTTTTCCCCATGTAATTAATTTGGTCAAATTGATATAAATATATGTTTTACTAAACTTGCCTATATTTTACCCCTTAATCTATCCCCTTTATTATTTATAAACTAAAACCTATTTTCCCAAATAGAATAAAACATTTGGTGAACCCGACTTACTTCATATAAATCTCAAAACCTTAGGTATCCCTAGGGTTTTCCTTCACATTTTTGTGCAAAAATTCAATTTCAAAATTATGATTTTTTTATAAATTTTTGTACATTTGTTTTATTCAAATTTATTATATAATTTAAATTATTGCAATAATTTAAAAATTCTAAAACTCCAACCCAAAACCCTAGGTTTCCAAACTAGGTCCTCAAACCCCAAGCCTTCCTCCCTTGCAATTTTTAGATAATTTTTTTTGGAATTTTTGAAAATTGTTTGGAGTGTCAAAAATATTTTAAAAATCCCTATGTTATTATTCATTCTTACATTTATTTTCTTAATAGTAATTTTACATACTCTCTTTGGTGAAAGCAATAAAATGGCCACTAAGGCACTTTTTTCCTCTCATCCTATAGATAAATTTATAATTTTTTCTCATAATTATGACAATGAATGGACAAATTTGGAAAATTTCACATTACCCAAAAATGAAGAAAATGATTTCAATTACAATAAATAAAATGAATATTATTTTAATGAGGAATATGACGATGCATATGAAGTGATAGTGAAGAAAAATTAGATGGATGTTCTTCTCTCAAACCTCTCTCTTTTCACCCCTCTTCCAAAGAAAATAATTTTGATAAATGGGAAAGTTACTTTTCACCTCATTCTCCTATGCACAATACATCAAATATACAAATTAGTCATGTAATTCTAAGTGAACCTCTCATTGGTGATTTACTTGCATTTGAACCTAGTTTCTCCATCTCTTTTGCTACTTCTATGTTCAAATTACAATAAAATAAATGAAATAGAATCAAATTTATAATGCATAGTTCAAATGATCCATCTCATGGTCTTAACTCTACTTTATCATCTAAAACAATAACAAAAGAATGTCTAAATGATAATTCTCTTACTCTTCCTTCTCATGTTGAAAATTAAAATAATGCATGCACTCCATTCAAGGATAACATAGATGCACATAGTATTCTAATTTCACATGACAATTTAAAATTAGCATATTCTCATACCCCTCTCCCTAGTGATAATGAAAGTGATAATGAGTATGATAGTGAACATGTAAATGAATATGATAATGAGAGTGAATATGAAAATGATACTTCTACTTCTCTTTCAAATGAACAAAATTGTGATCATGATAATGCATGGAATAATGATGACTATTATGCATATAGTGAAGAAGAAAATGAATCTCATGATTCTGACACTTCTCTAAATCCTTTCAATCATAATACATTACAAAATGTTGCTTCTAATTCTATGAATGATTCTATTTCAAATGATGCACATGTCAATGATAACATCACATCTTCTATTCAATTAGAATGTGATACATTAAATATTAAAGATACCAATGAATCTCCCAAGCCACACCCTAATACAATATCACTTATTTCTCACTCTCCACCTGAGAATGGTAACCCACATCCCTCTACTAAGGTCCAAGTTACCATTATTCCAAGGTTCAAGTGAGTACACCCCCTCTCTATGATCCAATTGCTAAATGTAGTATTCCCATGGCTAAAATAAATAATCAAATTCAATGTTTAAATGAACCACTTCAAGATACTAATGTACCATCCCAACAAATTATTTATTTGATGTATACAGTTGGTGAATTACAACACCAAATACAACTCCTTACTTTGGAAAACAAGGCTTATATTACTTGGATAGATGCCAATGACTTGCATGGTAACCCTCTTTTGAAGACATTTATCAAAGGTTCATTGCCTAAGCACTTCCAAATACCATTGTTACATCAATTTGATGAAATTGTAAATCCATTCATACACCTTAAAGCTTTTTAGAAGGATTTTCCATCTCATGTGAGTCCTTTGATTCTACTTAAGTTGCTTCAACAAACATTAATGGGTAATGCACAAAATTGGTTATTTAATCGACTCCCTATTGGTTCCTTGCATACATATGATGACTTATAAAATAAATTTATTAGATATTACATAGCAAACATAGGCCTTCATGTTACATATGAGAAACATGTTACATTGCATTAGAATCCTTAAGAGCCAGTTAGTGAATATATCTTATGATTTAAGACTTTCATGTTACAATTGATCTATAAACCAACATATTTATAGGTAAAACATATATTTATTAAGGGGCTTCACCAACCCCTCTTAGAGCATATATTATATTAGTTAAAGTCCTCTTTTAGGCACTTATGTTATAGAGTTTTAGCCTTGTAGAAGAAATTTGGATTGATTGAGTTAGATTTAGTTGATCATCTTCCTCTGGATTTCATAGCATTACCTCCATCTATAGCTCCTAACACACAACATCTACCATGTCACAAAAAATATAGGAGACCACAACTAGAAAGGCAACTAGTTAAGAAGAGAGAGCTAGTTTTTAGAGCATCACCTATAGTATGCACTATAGAGAAAAACATTAGGGAACCACTATAGTTTGATTCAAAATGGGATAACCCATATGTCATATTATTAGCACTACTATTTAGTAGGTTAATCACATTGATTTCTACTCATCATCGAGATCCACATCTCTTACACAGATAGACATATCACCCCTTTTAGAACTATCATCATATCTGTGGACACAAAGATAATGATTGTTATGGACTCAAGGTCTATGTTAATAGATTTGTTGATAACGACATCATAGAATTCACATTGGGGGAACCAAGATATCTTCCATCATAGATCCATAGACCTCATTCCTCCATGATTGAGCCATCTCAAAAAATTCCTTCATAGGAATCATCAGCTACTCATCGTGAGAGTAATGCCATTTTTAGGATAAAGACTCATAGGAGATCTCATATCCCACATACTCAGAGGGTTTGAAGACTAGTACAATGAGAGTAACCTATATATAGCAGTATAGTATATGGAGTACATAGTGTAGTTATATATATAGATACAACATAGTCACAGACACCACAATAGATTTTTCAAGGTCCTATCTCACATAGCAACATGCTATAGTTAAGATTAGATTAACCCACATCATAAAGTACTATTCCAAATAGATATTCACTATAGCTAAGTTTTTAAGGATTTATTTCATGTAACAACTTGATATAATCAATAATAGATGAGCCCCCATCATAGGTTATAATTACATCTTGATCTATTGCTTAATCATACACATCACAATAGAAGCCACAAGGTGTTATTTCACATAGCAATCCACTATGATTATGGATAAATGAGCCTCCTTCATAGCACAAAGTTTTAGTTATGCATCCATTGAGGTTTCATCTTATAGATTATCCATGTATAGCTATAATTAGTGCACCATAGACAACATCAGATATAGGACATGTTCCTACACAACATGAGTAGTATGTCCACTTATTCAATTGGCCATCAAGGTTTAGATAGTGATATAACAACCATGGGGCTGATATGCACAGAGTGATATCCTATAACCCCTTCTACTAAAAACTAATATTCACAGTTATAAATAACCATCGCTAGCCAAACTAAATTATCTAAATTCTGATCTTACCAATATCCTATTTTACCAATCTTAAACCAATTCACTTTGTCAAATCAACTTAGCAATTACAAAACAATAAAAAAATTTACTCACATATGATTCAAAATCAAAAATAGAATCACACTTGAACCTATCAACAATAATAAAATCACATCCATAATACATTTTACCAAACATATGTAACCTCAACATCAATGTTAAATCAACTATTTCTAATCAACCATTGAAACAAATATACCATCACATGTTATAGTTAAGATTAGATTAACCCATATCATAAAGTACTATTCCAAATAGATATTCACTATAGCTAAGTTTTTAAGGATTTATTTCATGTAACAACTTGATATAATCAATAATAGATGAGCCCCCATCATAGGTTATAATTACATCTTGATCTATTACTTAATCATACACATCACAATAGAGGCCACAAGGTGTTATTTCACATAGCAATCCACTATGATTATGGATAAATGAGCCTCCTTCATAGCACAAAGTTTTAGTTATGCATCCATTGAGGTTTCATCTTATAGATTATCCATGTATAGCTATAATTAGTGCACCATAGACAACATCAGATATAGGGCATGTTCCTACACAACATGAGTAGTATGTCCACTTATTCAGTTGGCCATCAAGGTTTAGATAGTGATATAACAACCATGGGGCTGATATGCACAGAGTGATATCTTACAACCGCTTCTACTAAAAACTAATATTCATAGTTATAAATGACCATCGCTATCCAAACTAAATTATCTAAATTCTAATCTTACCAATATCCTATTTTACCAATCTTAAACCAATTCACTTTGTCAAATCAATTTAGCAATTACAAAACAACAAAAAAATTTACTCACATATGATTCAAAATAAAAAATAGAATCACACTTGAACCTATCAACAATAATAAAATCACATCCATAATACCATTTTACCAAACATATGTAACCTCAACATCAATGTTAAATCAACTATTTCTAATCAACCATTTGAAACAAATGTTGCTTCTAATTCTATGAATGATTCTATTTCAAATGATGCACATGTCAATGATAACATCACATCTTCTATTCAATTAGAATGTGATACATTAAATATTAAAGATACCAATGAATCTCCCAAGCCACACCCTAATACAATATCACTTATTTCTCACTCTCCACCTGAGAATGGTAACCCATATCCCTCTACTAAGGTCCAAGTTACCATTCTTCCAAGGTTCAAGTGAGTACACCCCCTCTCTATGATCCAATTGCTAAATGTAGTATTCCCATGGCTAAAATAAATGATCAAATTCAACGTTTAAATGAACCACTTCAAGATACTAATGTACCATCCCAAAAAATTATCTATTTGATGTATACAGTTGGTGAATTACAACACCAAATACAACTCCTTACTTTGGAAAACAAGGCTTATATGTCTTGGATAGATGCCAATGACTTGCATGGTAACCCTCTTTCAAAGACATTTATAAAAGGTTCATTGCCTAAGCACTTCCAAATACCATTGTTACATCAATTTTATGGAATTGTAAATCCATTCGTACACCTTAAAGTCTTTCAGAAGGATTTTCCATCTCATGTGAGTCCTTTGATTCTACTTAAGTTGGTTCAGCAGACATTAGTGGGTGATGCACAAAATTGGTTATTTAATCCACTCCCTATTGGTTCCTTGCATACATATGATGACTTATAGGAGAAATTTATTAGATATTACATAGAAAACATAGGCCTTCATGTTACATACGAGAAACATGTTGCATTGCATTATAATCTTTCAGAGCCAGTTAGTGAATATATCTTATGATTTAAGACTTTCATTTTACAGTTGATTTGTAAACCAACATATTTATAGGTAAAACATATATTTATTAAGGGGCTTCACCAACCCCTCCTAGAGCATATATTATATTAGATAAAGTCCTCTTTTAGGCACTTATGTTATAGAGTTTTAGCCTTGTAGAAGAAATTTGGATTGATTGAGTTATATTTAGTTGATCAACTTCCTCTAGATTTTAGAGAATTACCTCCATCTATAACTCCTAACACACAACATCCACCATGTCACAAAAAATATAGGAGACCATAGCTAGAAAAGCAACTAGTTAGGAATAGAGAACTATTTTTTAGAGCACCACCTAGAGTATGCACTATAGAGATCAACATTAGGGCACCACTACAGTTTGATTCAGAATGGGATAACCCATATGTCATATTATCATCAATACTAGATAGGAGTCTAATCACATTACTTTCCACTCATCATCGAGATCCACATCTCTTACACAGATAGACACATCACCCCTTTTGTAACTATCATCATATTTGTGGACATAGAGATAATGATTGTTATGGACTCAAGGTCTATATTAATAGATGTGTTGATAATGACATCATTGAATTCACATTGGGGGAACCAAGATCTCTTCCATCATGGATCCATAGACCTTATTCCTCCATGACTAAGTCATCTCAAGAAATTCCTTCATAGGAATCTTTAGTTACTCATTGTGAACGTAATGTGGATTCTAGGATAACGACTCATAGGAGATCTCATATCCCACTTACTCAAAGTGTTTGAGTTCTAGTACAGTGAGAGAAACCTACATATAGTAGTGTATTCCATGGAGTACATAGTGTAGTTCCATATACATATACAACATAGTCATAGGCACCAAAATAGAGTTGTCAAGGTCCTATCTCACATAGCAACCTGCTACATTTAAGATTAGATGAACCCACATCATAAAGTATTGTTCCAAATAGATATTCACTACAACTAAGTTTTTAAGGATTTATTTCATGTATAAACCTGATACAATTAATAATATATGAGCCCCCATCATAGGTTAAAATTCCATCTTGATTTATTGCTCAGTCATACACATCACAATAAAGGCCACAAGGGGTTATTTCATGTATCAATCCATTAGGATTGTGGATAAATGAGCCTCCTTCATAGCACATAGTTTTAGTTATGAATTCATTGAGGTTTCATCTTATGGATTATCCATGTATAGATATAATTAGTACACCATAGACAACATTCGATACAGGGCATATTCCTATACAACATGAGCAGTATGGACACTTATTCAGTTGGCCATCAAGGTTTAGATAGTGATATAACAACCATGGGGCTGATATGCACAGAGTGATATTTAACATCCCCTTCTAGTAACAAATAATATTCTTAGTTACAAATAACCATCCCTAGCCAAACCAAATTATCCAAATCTTGATCTTACCAATATCCTATTTTACCAATCTTAAACCAATTCAATTTATCAAATCAATTTACCAATTACAAAACAACAAAAATGTTTACTCACATATGATTCAAAATATAAAATAGAATCACACTTGAAACTATCAACAAAAATAAAATCACATCCCTAATACCATTTTACCAAACATATGCAACCTCAACATCAATGCTAAATCAATTATTTTTAATCAACCATTTGTAACAAATATACCAATATATTCCAAATTTCATAACATAGTATGCATGATTCAAAATCAAACAAGTATCCATCCATATATATATATATATAATGATTTTTTAATACATATACACTAGTATCAAGTACAATTAGTCATGAATGGGCATCAGGCCCTCACTCTTTCCACCAGTGCTAGTCCCATAATCTACCCTAACACTTGATGGCCCCACACCTCCTCAAGTTATTGCATGTATCTTATAATGATTTTCTCACTATATTATCCAACCATGCTCCTCACACAAGTCTACATATCATCTATAAAGATCGATATAATCATCCATAATCTTCATAATAATAGATCCAAATTTAGGTGGGGGAATCTTATGCTATTTAGCTCAGCTCTCAGCTCATCTCTCTCTTTTGATACCCTAACATATGTAGCTATCACTATAGAATCCCTATCAAATATATGGGCATGGATACCAGCTATGATCTTTACTTGCTCTATCAATCCCTCTTCCACTACATCGTCAAGTACATACTATATGAGATCTTAAAATGTTAACTTGATTAATGTCTCCTAATCATCATCATCTCCACCTCCTTCCCCAACTAGTGTTCCATATTGAGAACCTCCCAATTCACCTGTGCATAAATTATGACACTATATTATCTATATAATTTGAAATCAAATTAAAATCATAAATTTATACATAATTCAAATGTAATCACTGCTTACCTCCCATCATCTAAATCAACTCAAGATCCTCCTACTCTGGATCATCCCCTACATTAGTAGGGTACAATAGAGCCCATAAATATCTATCCCACCACATGGTATACACATATATACATCCAACTTCATCCAAATATAAAATATATATGATTACATCTCTCGTATCTAAAGGTAAGGTCTAAGCTTAGCCTCAGTAGGCCTCACATGAGCTCTTACCCTTATAGATGCTTGTGAACTCCTCACCCACACCTTTCTATTATGGGTACATCATGTGGTACCCCAAACTATCTAGTAATTCACTCATACTAAAATCAATAATTTACTCCACCCCAATGGTCATGTATCCAATAGATGATCCTCATGTATTGGATTTATACTCCATTCTCAGCCCACTTAGGAAATCCTTTATAAGGCTTCCATGTGATGTCATCATCCACCAATATATCAAAAACCCACCTATAATGGTCCATCCCATGAGATAAAATAGACACTATGTTCATCCACCACTCCTCAAATGGATGTGGAGGTACCCACTCTACCCTTGGTAATCAAATTGACCACACAATTACTATGTGCTCATACTCCCAATAATGTAATAAGGTCATTACACTCACCTCACCACTAAATGACTCCTATGTAAGCCTATAGAGGTATACATACATATATATATATATATATATATATATATATATATATATATATATATATATGTATGTATATATATAGGTGGGATAACATAGACTTTCCCCATGAGAATATAGTGCCATATACCTCCACATTGTGCATAATCGTATACATTTTATATGCAATATATATTCTACTCCCATCCACAACAATAAAATATGCTAACAAAATAACCAACCACTTCCATAGGCATAAAACATTAGACTGCACAATGATTAATAGTAGAACATCATTGTCACTATCTCTCTAATGTGTACCTAAGGTCACACTATCAAAGTATAAAAATGCATGATCAATTGCATTGAAACCCATGTCACCCTATATCGTCACTTATTTCCCATTAACTGGTAAATGTAGTATACAATAACATCCTCCAAAGTCATAGTCTTCTCCCCTATAGGAAGTTAGAAAGTACATGTATCCACATTCCACTTCTTACATCAGGTAGTCATCACATATTGGTCCCACTACAATGTACCTAGGTCACACACATGACCCAGGCCTAACTTATCCATACCCACTCTCTCATTAATATATAGTGATAACAACCTCAATGTCTACATCACTCATCCCATGCAGAACTCTCTCATCCGCACCTCACCCTATATCACCAAAAGTAGCACATCTATCAATCATCAATACCAAGTTGAAATCCAAGCTAACATAATAGTAAAAAGCAAAGAAACATCATAGAAACATTCTGCCTCTTAGACAATAACATTGTAGTAAGGATAATAGTGCTAGATAAGATCACCCCAAAAGGATAGGAGTGTTGAAACCCTGGATAGGAGTGATAGACTATAGGATAGGAACATTAGAAATAGAAGAAGCTTTCTAAGCTACTTTTAATCCCTCAAAAACACCAAAAATAGGCCTTAAAGCTAACAAAACCCAAGCATTTGAGTTTATTACTAGGGTCACATTACCACCACTCTAAACCTAGGCCAACATTTGCTTGAACCGATTCATGGTAGGTGCTCATCTCCTTGGCATTTTTCTCACTTCAGAGCTCAAAATCTCAACCTAGTCAATGCACAAATGAATCAAGAATCAATCCAATTTCCTATGTTAACCAATTTTTTATTCAAAATGAAATACCATTTTGCTTATAACTGAAACCCCATAACTCCATTTTTCAAATTATTTCCTTCCATGAAATCATGATAATGATACCTTAGACATCAATCAAGCTTCAGTCTCTTACTACCTTATATGCTTGTTACATCATGAACATTTCTATATTCTTCTTATACCTAGACACATGCCTTGGTCATCACTAATCAAAACGTGTTCCACTCTCAACAACACAATCTAATCAATCAAACAACCTTTTAATCTATTCAAACATATCAACCTTGTTTCTATTACTATGCCACTAGTCATCACTTTTGGCTTGACTTCCTCTGTTATATATTTTGTCCCTCTCCCCAAAAAGGAGGCATCATTCATACTATTCCTATTTCTACACTTAACCAACATACCCATCCACTATTATAAGTGGATACACCATGGTTCTTACACATCCAACATTCAGATTATCAGATTCAACTCATATTGGTTAAGATATACAATTACTAAAATTATATGGGTCATTCAACATTACTCAAGACCTTTAGAGGGATATACCTTCAGTTTATAAATATATAAATGATTTAGATATAGTGGTTCAACTTATATGGAATTCAAGTGATTTTGATACAAATACAAACTCAGATACCAAATTTAGGGGCATGTACATGCTACATGTCTCATACATATTACTTCATACAACATGACATAGTTATAGAATCAAATAACAGACTATAGGCATAGTGTAGAGCATAGTTTTTTAGTCTCCAATTTTACACATGAGACATGAAAAGATATGCCATATCATATGTGGTTATATAGATCACTAAATTATGCAGATAAATCACTCACATACTAGATTTGGGGGCATATCATAGATGTTCATATTCTTCATCACTTAGGATTATAAAGATGGAATGGTTAGACATGCCATTCTCTTCTTGCATATTGACCAAATTTTTGGATTACACCCAGTTATACCCAGGTTATCACTAGGTTAGATTACATGGCTATCTATAGTGGTTGGTCCATTATATTACTTAGATTTAGACTACAAGAGTTTGTGGAGGAAAGAGGATGGACATTCATTTTTGTCCTCCAACAGTTCTAGTTCAAATATTTATAGTGGGGGCATGATAGATTTTTCTCTTCATACAACATAAATTTTATACATACATATAGATTACATGAGTTTATGTGGGATAGAAGATAGATATTGGTTTTGGGCCTTTGAACATTCTTCATCTTCAATCAGATTCAACATAGGGTCAAGCATTACCCTCCTTCTCCATGATATACAATTTCACATTTAGATTCAGTACAGGGGGAATCCACTCCATGGATTCCTTCTCTCTCTAAGCACTATTTGAATCTCCATCCACTTCCTTGGCTAGGAAGTGAGTTGGACACTTGCAACACATTCACCTCCATGCAGGTAGGTTTAGGTATGAATTTTATTCTTCTTTATTTTAATCTAGTATTTCATTTCATTACATCACTAGAATAAAAGGGGGCAAATGTATACACCCTAAATTGGTCAAGTAACCACACATATCATGTATTTTCATAATCCTCTTCACAAGAGACTCTGACTGAAGAATAAGAGCCTTGTTTGCACTAGTCATGTCTTTATTTTTCTTGTCTTGGTCTTATTTCTCACTTTTTTCACCTTTTCATTATCTTAGTGAATTGATCTATACCCTAGAGACCCCTATATTTGGCATGTGTCACTCCCAAACTATTTTTCCAGGTTCTAGACAATAGAATTCTAGTGGACTATAGTGTCTGACACTCCTGTCCTCCCTAGTGGTATTGTCCAATAGTAATTTTTCCTTGATTAATGGGTCTTCTTATCCCCTCTCTTAATTTTTATCTATCTCTTTGGTGTCAGCTGGCATGAATAAAGCTTCCAAATTCAAAATAAAGAGTCTCCTATATAAAGGACTTTACAAGGCATTTTATATCTAGCGCTTACTACTTTGGCACACTAAATAATTAGAATTAGTCAATAGTATAGCTCAAAATTTTGCATCACACATAGATTTACATGCTTGATCAAGGAAGGGCCTAGGAAAAAGTTCATTCTTACATCTACCATACACATTGATTATGCACATTCCCTAAGGGAGAAATAAATTTGATTTGAGACCCTAGTTTGAAGGTTAATGTAGGTAGTGATTAGGATAATAGGGGTTATAGATAGTGTAATCATACATCCCTTAAACTAGTTTTTTCCCTTTTAGCTTTTGATATGTTTGTTGTTTTGTGTGCGTATGTAGACCTAGGTTTTGAGAATAAAATAGGTCATATAGTAGCATAGACAGGTGATCAAAAAGAAATAAAGACACCTATAGGACCCTAAAATCATACCACACTAAAATCTAGAATTAGAAATTGAAATAGACAATAATGCCAAAATCAAAAACAATGATGGGCACTCCTATACAAACTTGATGCTCCTATCTAGAGAAAATTTAAGTTGTATATCTATAAATGAATCCTTATTCTTGATTGTTCATAACTATTTTTGGAATATTCTAGAACTTGTAGATGACTATTTTGCCCAGATAAGTCATTTATTTTCCCCATGTAATTAATTTGGTCAAATTGGTATAAATCTATGTTTTACTACACTTGACTATATTTTACCCCTTTATTATTTATAAACTAAACCATAGTTTCCCAAACACAATAAAATAGGAGTGAACAAGAAGATAGATCAAGATGCAAGAAAGGTCAGAGATAAAAGAAAGGAATTAAGATTAGTTTATTAGATCTAGGTAAAGGTATGAATCTAGTGTATTTTTAAAATCTATAAATTGTGTAAGGTTTCATTTTCACCAAGTGGTATTAGATCAAGTAAGATCTTGGTATAGATTGTGTTTTTATTGAAGGTTACTATTTGAATTTTTTAAAGATTTCAATGGAGACTGTATGAAGATATGATTGCAGGTATATAGTAAAAGAGAGTTGAGAAGTTTGAACATCCATTGAAGAGAGATAGAAAAAACTCGAGAGAGCATAAGAAAAGTCCCAAGTGAGGACTAGGAAAAAGAAAGTATCAAGTGAAGACTATTAGTGTACCCAAGTGAGGTGTAAAGAAGATTAAAAAAAAGAAATATGAGAAGATAAAAGTGAAGATCATAGATGATGAGGGTTAACACAAAAAGAAGATGAAAGAGAATAAGAGAAAGAAAGAATCAAAGATTGAAGAGGAAGTGAAAGAGTTGAGGTAAATTTTATAAAGTGTATAGAAGGTGATTCTCATGATAGAGTAAATGTTAAAATAAGAATATCAATATGGTTGGGTCATGAATAAAAGGAGAGTTTAGTGGTCTATAAGGCTCCTTATGGAAAGAGGAAGAAAAATAACCATGAGAGAATAAAAAGAGAAGAATAAGCTACTTTACAAGAAATTCAAGAGAGAGATTGAATATTTATGGATAATTGAATAGGTTGATATGCAGGGAAAATAAGGTGATCAATAACTTAGGGGAAAAGAAGTAATCATGAAGGATGTTGAGGAGTTGTCTATTTGCTATCTAGAAGAAGGATCAGTTCTTGGTGAAGAAGAAAAGGATGAAGTACAAGATAAGATGCAATAATAAGAAAGAATGCCCATATTTGAGGTATCAAGAGGAGATATGAGACTCAAATTTTTAAGATTAATTATTTGTGTATGATTGTAGGTGAAACTAATGAGAAGACATCTAATTTTTATAATGATAAAGATAACTTTGAGAGCTAGAAGCAAGCCAAGAAGAAGGAGATAGATGAATGGTATGAATAGATGGTGGCCAATGTTAGAGAGAAGATAATTAAGGATGACAAGAATTTGAAGATTAAATAATAATATGTTTATGAATAGTCACTAGCGAATAAATACCAAGGAAGAAGCATTGATGAGAAGATAGAGCAACCAATAATACTTGAACAAACCATAAAAAATGAAGAAATAGGCTATGGAGTAGAAGAAAGGGTGAAAATGAGAACTAGATAGTTGATTCCAAGTTTGGTGAAGATAAATAATAGTTGGAGGATATAGAAGATGTAGTGAACAAATAATTACAATAGGTTAAGTAATTCATAGAGGTAGAAGAGGAGTTGACAACAAAACAAGCTAAAGCAAGGAAACAAAAAAATAAGAATCAAATAAGATGAAAGAAGAAAGACAAGAGGATAAATAATAAAAATATATTATAATAACATAATAGATAGAACTATAAGATAATAAATAAGTGGAATAAATCATATTTGAGCAGAAGCTCAAATTTTTCCCACTTGAAGAGTTTGATGTAGAGCATCACCAATAAACATAGGTTGAAAAGATGTTTAAGAAGTTATTTATGACCATATTTTTCTTATAAGGTTGTATAAGTATTATATGGTCCATTAATAAATTATATTCATTATAAGTTTTGAAGTTGATGTGTTTGTAAGCCTTTTGGAGATTCCTACCAAAATATCTATTTTAAATATTTAAATTTCTACGTCTAGTTTAAAGGAATTTTTGGAGTCTTAGGTGAATTATAAATTTTTAAAATGTTTATAAATGGTCCTATATAGTCCAAGAGGGTGATCATAGGTTTATCATGATAAAACAATGCAAAGTCAAGAAAGTTATGGTTGTAGCTGCCCTCTAAACATGAAGTTGGCAAGTTTAGGAAGTTATTTGCATGTTTTATCATAAATAGAAGAATATAATGTTGGTATAAGGTGTGAGAGAATATATTAGTATGGTATATGATTATTAGTGTTTGAAAGGATATAGAGGTTGATAGCTAAGGAAATAAAGAAAGATCAATCTTCCAAAGAACCCTGCATGCCTTGTCATTCTTGTATATGGTTATTGTATATGTGAAAGAAATCAATCAATAAAGAATGTTTTCAATGAATTAAAAAATATTTTCATATGATTAATTTTATGTAACCCATATTTATATTGTATCAGTTTGTTTTAATGTAATCTTGATGTTTACTTCCAATTCATAGGTTGAAGATGCAAACTACAGAAATTTTATTCTAACATAGTCTTAAATGCTTAACAAGAAGGAGGTTGTGAGATAAATTATATGGTTTAAGAGTATTGTGGTTGTATTATATGTTTTATTATATATTTTATGATCTATTTTAGTGTAAAACAATCCATTGGAGTGTTCAAAATTCAAACAAATTGGTAGACTATTTAACACAGTGCCCTGTTCAACTTAGAACTTTGTATATTTGGCTTGTTGGAGGTGTTTTGGGAAGGTACATGATTAAATAATCATTGGAAAAGTTCAACCTTGGTCATAACTTATACAATTAAAAAATCCATTTGAGAGTCTTGAAATCCATTAAAGTGTTAAAAAACCACTCAGATTATCACACAATCTTATAAAAGTGACCAAAAACTCTATGTTTTGGCTTATAAAAGAAATTTAAAAGTTTTAAAAGTGAAAATAATGGTTTTAAAATGTGTATTAGTCCTAATTATTACTTATAAGAGTATTGGAAGTGAAATAAAATGATTAAAATTCATTTGACGTATTTGTGTTAAATCTCAGCCTAATACAGTCTTAGAAAGAGACCAAAAACCCTATATTTTAGCTTGTTGGAGATAAATGAAGGTTGGAATAGTGAAAATAACCAATTTATAAGGTTAAAAAAGTTATGTAATATTGGATTGAAGTTTCATAAAACTTAATTAAACCCTTTTATTGTGATTTCGACCTCCACATACCTGTGGTAAGACTAACTAGGGTTTTGAAATTGAAAAATGCCATAACTTTTGTTTCCCCAATTTAAAATAGATAAAAAAAATTGTGATAATATGTTATTTGAAATTATAAATATTATTATGGTATTTTTGAGTTGGTAAAGTATGACCTAGTATGGATTCTTGGACTAAGTGCTTGCATGAGGGCTAAAAAGGCCTAATTGGTTGAAGGGATTATTGAGTCAGGTGGTTTCTCTTGTGATTTTCATCATTAAACTTTTATTGAAGTAGTAATATTATAAAGGGTATCCAAATATATATTTATTTTGTCTGGAATTTCGTAAGGTGTTATAACCTACTATGTTTACATATAAACAAGACTACTAGAGGAAACCTAAATGGCAAGAGGGAATTTGAGATAGATGGTGTGAATTGAGAGATGTGAGATAAAAATTTGAATGGAGTTAAAAAATATAATGGATACTCAAAAATTGTTTGTTTTATGTGGAAACTATGTGGAATTTTTAGACTTTCTAGATTTGTATAAAATTAGGGCTACAAAGAAACAAGTATCTAAAGAGGAAAGTGTGAGTTATTATTTATAGTTTGTACCATTTATTTGGATATATGAGAGTGTATAAATATATAGGGAGAGGGAATTAAGAGTCATCATAAAGTGATAAGAACATTGGATGCTTGTTTTAGGTTGTCAAACCTATGAACCTACTTCAAGAAAAGAGCTAGTTTAAACAAAGAATGAAGGGATGAAAGATGTGGAGGAGATAACGATGGTGAGAAGGAAAAATAGGAGGAATTTTTAATATATATTTATAATAGTAAAAAATATTATACATAAAAATAGGTTTAAGATCATATTGAATACAAGGAGTGACCAATAAGAGAGATCAAGATGCAAACAAGGTCAGAGATCAAAGAAAGGAATTAAGATTAGATGATCAGAGCTAGGTAAATGTATGAAGTTAATTCATGTTTCAAATATATCAAGTGTGTAAGGTTTCATCTTCATAAATTCATACCTAGGGATGATGTCACATACATAAGTGGAAGTGTTGATATGGAAATAAAATAAATAGTAGAAATTGGAATACCTGAAGTGAAAACATAATAACTCAAAAGGGTACATTTTGTTGTTGTGCTTAAGATGATATAATATTAACTTGATTTGTAGTCTTCAATACTAGGATTAGTTTTAAAACCATATCCACGTGTTTATTATACTTATGAAGTCCTTGATGAAATTTTGAAAATAGTCAGACTTACTCAAGATCTACCCCATTATGTTCATTGGGATAAATTCCTCTTAAAGCCTTTAGGATTATCTTGATTATCATGTTCATTGTCAACATCATTTTTTATTTATACATAAATTTATATAGTTTCATTATCAAATTGAGAATAAATATTTGTATCTATGAATACTTATGGATAATTCTATGCTCCCTAAACAATAGTGCATGTTGGTCATGTCTATAGACTTATCTGATTTGATTGAGATGAATATGCGTTTATTCTACCACTTGCACCTATGTCTACAAAGAGAGATGTTATATTTATATTTTTTATATACCACACATTAATCATTTTTTTCCCTCTATTTACCTTAGAAACCATCAAGGTATTGAGCATTTTTCCCATTGTTGAAGTTTGGCATTAATGTTGTCATTGATGTCAAAGGTTTTTAAGAAAGGTGTTCATGAGGTCATTGAAGAATGTCCTTATTTGATATAATAATTTATAGGTATTAATTTTTTATAGGATAATGTAAGACATGTGATAAAGTTATAAAATAATCAAGAAGTGTTTCAAGGTCAGTTCTCAAGCTCCAAGAGCTTGAGAAACAATATCATGACACTGATCATTGCATAAAGGGACCTTGTAAGAAGGTATAAGATTGGTGGATTAGTGAGATGTATGCATATAGTAATAAGAGGTTTTGTGAAGTTTTTTTATCAAGAATATTTTTAATTAAAACACTCATGATAGTCTTAGAGTGAGCATAGAGGGGTAGAACTTACAGACCTAGTATGCAACTAGACCACCTCTAGACCCTGCCTGACCTAATGAGGTGTCATGAGGAGTTTTCAAGGCCTATTATGGATGTAAAGAATTTTTTTATATGGGATAGGTCAAATAATTTTTTATATGATGTTTTGAAAGCTTGGACAGTGGCTATAAGGTCAGTTTCAAGGCATAATATGACTTACACATCAAAGCTTAGAGAGCAAAGAGAGAGCATGGCCTAATGGGGTATGCAATTATATTTCCAAGGATAATATAGAAATGTGAAAATTTAAATAAGTGTGTCATTTTTTTTCAATCATTTTGACTAAGTTTCAGGTCAAACTTTAAAGGTTAAGGCAAGAAATAGTGTTTTGAGGTCTCTTGTGTGCATAGAATGATAGGTTCTCAACCTAAGAAGAACTTTCAAGTATTCACTGGCACATGTAACCTATAAATTGGAACCTAATATATTTATTATATATGGGGAAGGGTCATAGATAATATCTCTAGGCATAATTTTTGGAAATGAGGGTTAGTCCTTTATTAATAATCGTTAACACCAAAACTTGTGTTAACCCTCTCTAAAACCCTAACACTAACCTGATGTGAAAGATATTGTTCAAAACAAAATATAATGGATTTTTATTGATATATAAATGGTTTTAACTTGTATTAAACTCTCCCATTCACCTCCAACTGTGATCAATTTGTCAAGTGAGTGAGTGGAACCTACAAAAAAGGCCTTATTTCTTAGAAATTTATTGTAGCAGTCAAATTTGTTAAAAGGATGGAAGACAAATATTGAGACTTATATTTTATGTCAATGGTGGTTTTTAATAAATTTATATCCCTCAATTTTTCTAAACTGATCATACAAGTTGACCTATCACTAACAGGCGTAATGGTGTAAACAATAAGAAAACTAGGTAGAAGTGAGAAGGTGATTAAGGATGTGTTATCATGGATTAGGGATAAATACAAGGGCATGGATATGTTTATAAAGACATATAATACATGTTAATATTATACATAATATTTGGATATCATTGAATATATCAAAAAGTTTCTCTCAAGTTGACTTGTCTAGCTTAGTGAGGTCTATGTACAGTGAGGTCATGAGATTGGTCTACAAGACCAACGTTGCTATTATAGATTATGAACTATTTGTTAAAGTTTCTTTTGAGGATGTTTTAATATCATATTAATTTATTGAGAATGATATTTCATTTATTATAATTTCATGTTTTCATGATTGTGTTTTGAGGCTAGTTGGCAATTCAAAGTGGACTCTTTACAAAGAAGTGTTTGAGTCCTTTTTCCTTATTTTGTGAAGTATAAAAAACATGGTTATGATCTTAAGCTAATTTAAATTATTTATGTGTGATTTTTTTCCATGGTTGTTTGGAAAAATTATGTTTTTTCTTCAGTTGTTCAAGATTATTTTTTTGGGTATGCACATGCCTATTGTGAAAAGAGTTTTGCAAAGAGGTTGAAGCAGTGGTTAGACATAAAAGGTGTTTTGAAGATAAAGTTAAGTTTTATAAGGTATATTTGAGTGAAATATGATATTTTAATGCAATGTGATAAGTTTTAAAGTGTTACAAGGAGTTCAAAGGGTAATGTGTACTAATGAAAGGTGTTTTGAAGATAAAGTTAAGTTTTATAAGGTATATTTGAGTGAAATATGATATTTTAATGCAATGTGATAAGTTTTAAAGTGTTACAAGGAGTTCAAAGGGTAACGTGTACTAATGAAGGCCAAATTGAATTAAGTCCCCTTAAGGCCTAAAAGGGGGTTTTAGTCTTATATGTTATGATTGACCTAATTTAATGTTTTATTAATTTTTTTTATGACCTAAGGCCTATTTTATTGAAAATATAATGTTTTAGTCATAGATAATATATAGGAATCAAGATAAGAGAGGCCTTAGGTGGTCCTCTCTACACCATAAATTAGGATTAGACTTGATGATTCTATAGGTAAAATCAAGAGAGTGGTGAGAAGTCAGGTTGATCAACCCCAAATATAGCTCAGTTATAGCCCATCAAAGTGAAGAATCCCTCTTTATTTTGATAAGGAAGAGAAAATTTAGCCTTGGTAAGGTGGATGAATATGCAGAGGATCATGTGTCCACAGTTCAAGCCAATGTAGAATCCACAATGGCCTTAATGAAAGGCATGAAACAAGAGATGAAGAGACTAAGGGAACAAGCATTACCTATAGTGATAGACAACACCATAGTTGAGGTCATTAGTATATTCATCAATGTATTCAACCTATAAAAGTTCATGAAGAGAATACAAGAAGATGGAACTCTATAGTATAATGTGGTCATAAAATTTGATCAAAAACTTGCACTCTATGATGCCAAGTTGGTAAACCTAGATAGAGTTACAAGGAGTAATAAGTTCCCATACGTGAAGATATTTCCCCTTTAGTACATCATCTCAGCACAGAACATCTTGATGAACATAAAAAGGATACTTAGAATATGGATGGATAAAGATGCAACAACATCCTTTAAAAAGATAGAATTCAAGATTGCCCCATTTCTGAAGGATGCCATGGTCACTAGGGTGACCAAACCTGTTGGCACCTTCATGGATGACCAATAATTTAGGGCTCAAATGAATATATTTATTACTAAGTTATAGAAAGACATAGAAAATGAAAATACTACCACCAAGTTAATGAACATTATGGATTTTTCCAACCAAAGGTTGGAGAGAATAGAGGCCATTGAATAAGCACTAAGGCTGATAGTTGTAGAACACAGAAGGCTCATTCAAGAAACACCTAATTTATTCTAGCTTGTGATCCTATAATTCAACCAAATTGACCAAGATTACTTATCATGTGCATAAGTTTGGAAAAAGGAAGAGGTAAAGAAGAAACAAGGATAACAACATCAGGCAACTCAACAACCTCCTCTAGGACCTTGAGGAATATTCAGTTTCATTTTATAAATTCAAATATAGAATAGTCCATTGTAATAGGTGGCATTTTAGCCACTTGGATATATTTGGGTATCTTTTAATGAGCCTAATTGAACTTTTATAGGCAATTTTGAGGCTTATATATAGGAGCATTCCCCCTCATTAGAAAATTAGGAACAATTGCTATAGAATCAATGCAAAAGAGCTAAGAATTTGAGATATTGTATGCATGCTTTATTGTGTATTTTATGGTTTCTACTTCTCATGATTTTAGATAATTAATAGTTTCTTTTCTACTAACTAATTTGGCAATAACATGCAATATATGCATTTGTTAGTTTGAGTTTGACACTAGGCTAACAAATCTGCTAGTATATGTGGTTTGTTTTCATCTTATTTGCAATTGAGCATGTGAATGAGTAATTTTGTGAAGCATATGATTATATATATATGCATTTCCAATTTACTATTCACGAGTAATTTTATACAACATATGATTTTAGATATATGCTTCAATTGTGTTTATTTATCTTTGAGTAATATGCTAGAGTTGGTGAGTGCCAATTTTATATATTGTTGTCATAGAATTTAGATGAATTGGCATCTTTGATCATTTGAAAAAAACTTTATTTTATGCCTTACCCTTATTACCTTTGGATCTATCCCATGACTCACTCTAATTTACTTCATTATACAGTAGGGTCTACTTGTAGACTTTCAAATGGTGGTCATATCTTTGCTATTTTACTATTTCTAATAGTAGTTGTGTAAATAACTCAAGCCCTGAATCTTCAAGGACTTAAAATTGAGTTTATAAATTTCCCCTCGTTCCCTAGTGACATAGGGAGCACATTAAGTACATCAATAAGAAGGGAAAAGTTGGTGTTATAAAAAGTGCCCGTATATAATTACTTTCATACATATTAGTGAAATTATAGTGTAATTCATTAATTATATTCATAATTATTTCAAAATACACAAATATTGTTAAATAACACTAATGATCTACATTATTTGCATGAATCTTTGCATTTTTTAAAGGATTTAATCAAAGTGTTCATTTTTATAAATTTGGTAAATAATATAGATATTCATCCAAATTTGTGTAAAGATAGGTGAAATGCCCCATTCTTTAGGCATATCGAAGGCTATTTTGGTCATATTTGCGAATATTAACAAAAATTTGGTAAATAATTTAGATATTTTTAAGAATTTGTGAAAAGATCAATCATTGAAACCTTACTTGTACTAAATCTAGGCATTTAAGATAATAATTGCTTTAATTCAGTTGGGATTGAGTAAATATTTGCATAGCCTTGTACTAAAAAAAGTTTTAAAGTACTCAAATACTCTCAGGTTGTTAAATTAGGCATAAAAATGCTTTGAAATGTTGGTTTAACTCTAATATTTAAAAGCTAACATGTAGAACTAATAGTATTTGTGCAAGTATTGAAAACTATGAGGTTTTATGACTTGGATCCTCAAAGATCAAGGTAAAACTATCAGATCTAGTTTGTAAAATGTTTTTTACATAATGAATTGATTGATCTTTGTGATAACTGACACTTGTAAAGATACATTTGAATTTCCTTTGCTCTCTTTACCTATTTTTCATCTTAGAATTTCCTAGGATTATAACCAGGTCTCGAACTAAACCTAGGGTCCCCTTAACATCCCTATAAAACCATATAAAGTTGAGAGCAAACAATGGTAGGCATAGAAAGTCTAGAACCCAGAAAAATTATCCATCTAAACAAATTTGCAACCCATATTGATAATCATGGCATGGTTATCTAGCTCAACCATTAGTGTCCCTATAAATGTACATGATTTACCAAGGAACCCCAAAAAATATTTTCCTCTCTTTACCCCCACTAGTAGAGTGTCTAATGAAGAACATATAAAATCATTTAAATCATCTTTGAGATTGCTTAATGTAATTCATGAGGATATGGCTTGCCATATCTTTCCATTTACATTTTGAGACGTGGTTTAATATTGGTTCCTCAACTTGACAGAAGATTCCATCATAGGATGGGATTAGTTCAATGATAATTTTATTGGCTAATTTGGTACGGTAGTAATCCCAGGAGTTATGTATCAACAATTTACCACCTTCAAAAAGGATGTAAAAGAACCAATTAGAAAATTTAATGGAAGTTTATAGAAGATGTATACCTTAACATCCCCACCCTATAAATCAATAGATGATTTGACTTTAGAAATATAAAATAATGCCTTAGACCCAATGACAATTGTCTTCCTGAGAAGAGACTTAAATATGGACACATTGCCTTTGGCATATGTTGAAGCCATCCATACTGATGAGAAAATACACCCACAGGGGCATCTCACCTTTGTTATACCAAATAACAACCCAATGATGCCTAATATAAATGTCATACCCAACATTAATCAAAACATGCTTACATTAAACTAATTACCATTAATTAACCAACTACCATTGAGCCACGTTGCAACTAGCTAGTAGTTGGGATTTTTCAACCAAGTAAATGCTGAAGCACATCCCCAAAATAATATTGGTCAAGCACTAGTACTCGTAAATAACACCAACATTCAAACTATGACCCAAAACAAGAAATTAGAGAATCCAAAGGGAGAAATAGATTCAATATAGAGAACTATTCAAAAACTCATTAATGATTTCTTGGATCTCAAGAAACAGATGGGAAATACTTGTGAGAGTTCCAACAAAAATTATAATTTACAGAGATATGATATACCATTCAATAGGCCTAACAATATAGTGATCCCCCTTTGATTAAGTTTCCTGAGATCAATATTTATGAGTTATCCTTGCCCAACTAGTGTCGAGTGCACAATATAGCCAGTCATGGAGAACTAGACTATGTTTAATTTTATCATGTATTCAAAGCCATTCAGAGCCAAATGAAAAGGTTCAAGATGAATCCCACTGATCAATATAATACTAAAATCTCTTATAATACCAATGATGCTTCTAGAGATCAAGAAATAGTCCTCATGGTTGAGACCTATGATTTTACCAGTCAAGATGAAAATGAGCCTAAAGATAATGTTGAGGAGGTGCATGCCTTCCAACAATACCAAATGAGTAACTATGCTCTGAGAAGTAAAGGTCATAACCCACCTCTGACAACTTCCACCCTACCTAATAAGACAAATACACCTAATGGAAGGACAAACAATAATCCTCCACCCCCTAAAGGTAAAGAAAGTAAGCCAATAATAGAAGCTCCCTGTATAATATTAAAAGGTGGATATAACATAGTAGAAGATATCAAAAATATCAAGGCAAGCGTAACATTTCATGAGCTTACTCAAATCATTGAACAACATGATTTGTTGTTGAAATCATTGAATGAAAATCCTAGCTCTAGCAAAGCTAAACTGGCTCATGCAAATGTGGTGATGTATAAAAGTAAGCATGAAGTTCCATCATTTTTGTTAACTATAAATATTTTTGGTAAGAATCTTCATAATTGCTTGCTTGATTCTAGTATTTAAGCTAACATTATTCCTTTAGGAATCTATGAGAAATTAGGATTAAACCCAATCAAATCAGAGAAGGTAGTTGTGTAGTTATACAAATCAAGAGTGAAAGTGATGGGCAATTTGTTAAATATTCACATGAAGCTCACTCATGAACCTTTAGTCCAATAGTTCATCAACATTCAAATCATTAACATACCTGAGGCTTATGGGTTATTATTGAGTCATGAATAGACTAAATCCTTGAATGGATATATGTCTATTGATTGTTCCCTTATGTGGCTACCTTGACATAGGTTTCCTAATCAAATCAGGATAGATCAGGAACCCAAAATGAAATTTATGATCATTGAATACAATACCAAGAATGAAAAGGTAAATTACCAATCCTTTGACTTGGGTGTTTACACTTTGGAAACCACTAACATTTTTGCATATGATAAGGTGAAAAAAGAAAGCACAGGTCCTTGGACATTACACTTTGATGGCGCATGAGCTAAGCAAGGTTCTGGCATTAGAATTGCTTTGAAAAAATTTAAAGGAAAATAATATCTATCTTCTTATAGATTACAGTTCACTTATATGAATAATTTAGCAAAATATGAAGCTTTTATTTTAGGACTTCAATTTTCAATCAAACATAAGGTAAAAGAACTATTACTCAATGGTGATTCATAATTAGTTATTAATTAGGTCAAGATTAGATATTAGTGTGAGCTTTCCTATTTAAAAAATTATAAATTTAGATTTTGGTATTTGATTAATTATTTTGACTCATTTAACATTGTTTCCTTGCCCAAGGATTAGAACCAATTGGTAGATGCTCTAGCTTCAACAACAACAAACATGGTGCCTCCAGAGCCTTTAAACTTGTAGGAGTATACTATGGAAATAATTTCATGCCCATCTATGCTAGATAATATCAATCACTTCCAAGTTTTGGATAATGATAAGTAGATAATCAACTTCATGTGTAATTTTAGCATATTCAAATCCCACATTATTGATGAACAAGACAAAAAATTTATACAAAACTCAAAGGATAATGAAGATGGAGTAACCCAACTCAGGGAGAACTGAATACCCAAGGGCATGATCTCCTTAGAAAGGATGTTTGACCTAGATAAAAAAGGACTTAAGATAAACAACCCAAGGTGAGAAAAAAAGATTATAAGCAAGACAACTTAGGAAATCCTAAGAATGAGAAAAATGTCAACATTGGCTTAGTTTTCACTAATGAATAGATAAAGGAAGTTGTCTCCCTTTTAACCAAGTTTAAAGATGTATTGCCTGGTCATATGATGATCTTAAGATATTTGATACCAATGTGATTACTCACACTATCCCCTTTAAATAAGCTTATAGACCCTTTAGGCAAAGATAGAGGCTAATGAATCTAGTGTTGGAACCCCTGATTTATAAAGAAGTGAAGAAACTACTAGACATAAGGATAATGTTCTCCATACGACACTCAACATGGGTTGCCAATATGGTGCTAGTCTAAAATAAGAATGAATAAATTAGACTCTGTGTCGATTGCATAAACTTAAACATACCCTTATAAAAGGACAATTATCCCTTTCCATCCTTAGATGAGGTCATTGAGTTGGTGAGTGGGTCTAGAATGATGTCATTCCTTGATGGTTTTCAAGCAGCAACCAAGTCCTAGTGAACAAAAGTGATAGAATGAAAATTGCTTTCGCCACTAAGTGGGGAACATTAACCTAAAAATGAATGTCAATTACATTGATCAATGCAGGACCAAATGGACCATGCATTCCAAGTCTTAATGGATAAGTGCATCATTATTTACATAGATGATCTAATATTTTTCTATGAAAATAGAGGCAATTACATGATGCATTTAGAACAAGTGCTAGAGAAGTGCAAGAGGTATGGCATTTATTTAAACCCTAAGAAAAGTATCTTATATGTAACTAAAGGCAAAATTCAAGGAAATATAATCACCTAAGAAGGTATGACTATTGACACTGATAGGATAAACACAATTTCAAAGGTAAAAACCCCTAACAGTAAAAAAGAGTTGAAATCTTTCTTTGGAAAAATTAATTTTCAAAGAAAATTTATCTCTGGTTTGGGAGAAATTATAAGGCCACTCAATGTGATGTTAAAGAAAGATGAGAAGATATAAAGAACTGTTCAAGCGAAGAAGGAATTTTCATACATTAAGGATGCTATTGTTCAAGCTCCTATTTTGATAAGTCATGATTTTAGCTAAGATTTTTATTTATACTCTTTTGCTTTTAATCATACTCTTGATGTATAAATAAGATAAAAAAGAGAATCCTATAGTATTCATGAACACCAAATTGAATAACATAGAACTGAACTATCCTATTTTGGATAAAGAAGTCTATGCTCTAGTGAATACTATCAAGAAGTTTAGACAATAAAACTTGAGGAACAAGACATATGCCATAGTGTCTGATCTTAATGTCAATTTTATGCTGGGAAAAAATGAACTCAGAGAATGAAGAGGGAAGTGAATGACCAAAATCCAAGCATATGATTTAGAAATAAAATTTTCTAAGATGGTTAGAGGTGAAGGCCTAATCTAGTTTATTGTAAATACTGATCCACACATTAATGTTTTATGGAGTAGGTCAAGTGTCAGATGGAGATTGGTACAAAGATATTGTTCACTATTTACTAAATGGAGTGTGTCCCCTGCACCTTAAAAGGGACTTATAAAGGGTCCTCAAGTTGAGATCATCCCATTTTATTATCAAACATGGAGGCTTATATAGAAAATATTATGAGGAAATTTATTTAAGATGTGTCTCTAGAGTTGAAACCATGAAAATCATGAACAATTTTCATGACAAACTGGGAATTGGTCACCCTTCAAGGCATACCACAACACATAATATATTGAGAGTAGGCTGCTATTGACCAACCTTATTCAAAGATTCCCACTCTCATGTGTGAATGTGTCATCAATGCCAAGTGTTTGATCAATGAGAGACAAATGAAGCCATGCCTTTACAACCAGTGATTAAAGTGAAGCTATTTTCACAATGGGGCCTTGACTTCATAGGAGTGATCAATCCTAACTCCTTGATAAGACATAAATTTTTATTCACTACCATGGATTATTTCACTATGTGGACTAAAGCAGTGACCACCAAGAATAGTAGAGCAATTGACATCATCAAATTTCTAAAAGAAAATATCATCACTCAATTTAGGATACCTCTATCTCTAGTATGTAATAATGGCCCAGCCTTTGCATTATCCAAATTCATCTAATGGGCATATGATAATCAAATAGTCATCAAGTCTACTTCAAACTAGCACCCTTAGGGTAATGAAGTTGTGGAATCCAGTAGCAAAAAATTGATGAATGCCATTAAGAAATTTGTAGAGAAGAAACCTAGAGAATGGTTGTCCCTACTAAAGTATGTTTGATGGACAGAAAAAATGAGATACAAATAGGTGCTCAAGACATCCCCATTCTTACTAGTCTAAGGGTAACAACCTATATTTCCTATTGCACTTAAGTTTCTGACATATGAGTTTATGGTTGAGTATATGGAAGATGATAAAAGAGTGCAGTCCCAAATACTAAACATCATCCAAATAGAAGATACTAGAGATGAATCATTAAATAATTTCAGCAAGCATCAGGATGTTGTGAAAAGATGGTTAGATAAGTGAGCTAAATTTAAAGTGTTTCACATATTAGACTTGGTCCTACTATGGGACAAGGCTTACAAGAAGAAAAGACAACATGACAAGTTCACTCCTCTCTAGATTGGACAGTATCAAGTGACAAAAATATTGGGTGAAAATGCATTCAAGATATAATACCTATGGGAATGACTTAACCTTGCTTGTCAATGGGCAATACATGAAACATTATTTCTCTATTGCTTTGTCATAAACACCTACAGGACAATAATTTTGTTTAGATCTAGAGTAGGTAGGAGTATAATATTTTCCTTTCTTACTTCACTTTATTGTTGTGTTTTTTCTCAATTTTTAATTTGCTTTCTTGTTGTTTCCTTTCTTTCTTTCTTTACTTTCTCGTTACGTTTTTGTTTGTTTTATGTTGTGTGTTGTAGTTTAGTAATAAGACCTCTAGATAAGAATTCACTAGCTTAATTTGTTTTAGTCTGGTCCTAAAAATGGGAAGAAGGGAATGTTGGTTTTAAACATTGATTGTCTAAAGTTTGGAATTCTCTAACAATGTTTCAATTTATAAAAGTTGGGTAGGGTTAATTAGAAGTTAGTTTTCTCATGAAAACCCTAAGTCATTTTAAGGTTGTAATATAGCTATGATGACTAAAATTTTTCTTAAACTATAACATGAATCTGTGTGGACCATCATACTATCACTTAACTTCACCAATAAATTTACCAAGGTAGGACTTGATATCTAAAAGTGAATAACATCTAGACTATGTCCTAACAAAACCTTGCACCTAGTTAATTCTAATTCCCAACCATTCTGGTTTATGAATGCAGGTATAAAAAAATGGTACACCAATGAAGTGAAATCATAAACTACTTTCAAATTCTATAGATGGTCATTTGAGCAATCTCTACCAAGGTTATGACTCCCAACTGGTAGTAGAACAAGGCCTGAAGTGACACCAAAGGTATCTCTGTTGGGGTTATGGATACCTCACTAGCAACAAAGAAATGCCTAAACCACCTTAAATGCGTAAAGTATAATTATATAAAATATAAATAATGCTTAAGTAATTTCATGTTTGATGCCTTGAAGCTTGAAAATTATCATTTCTGAATCCAATGGTAATGGTTAAGGAACCTCAAAGCACACACATAGTATGATTGTCTACAAGGTTCAAACACTATTTTAAGCCTATGGGCTTTTAATAGTTTTGACATTTAGTTTTGATACTGACTGAAGATCACAATGACATAACTTATTTTTTTATTTATCTTTAAATAGAATATTTTTAATTTGACATTTTATAATGTTTCCCCACATAGATCACCATTTTTTGATTATCAACATTCCCTATTCTTAGAATGGGGACCCTCCTTTCTTCAATTATCAAAGTGCCCAAGATGTTAAGCATGTTAAATCATTTGAATGCATATGGATTTGATTTAATTTACCATTACCTATGATTCTATAGTTTTTTGGTTAATTATTCATTTTTTAATAAGTATTAATACTTAGAAATATTCAAGTTATTACAGGTTTTATTCAAGTTCTATTTAATAATGAATTATTGACCATTGACAGTTAAATGATGTGCAAACAGGCTCTTTCTAAGGAATTTTGATTCGGATTTATAATTCACATAAATGTAATAATCTTCATTGGGTCTTATTGAACTAATATTATGTTGTTTTTAAAGTGTTTACTTGCAAATTTTAGCTTTAAACTTGTTTAAATTCGCTTAAGATGGGCTATGACATCTTCAAGATACTAACTTAGTTTCTTGCTTGACCTCATAGGTCATCAAATCAATGTTGTAGTTTATGATGCCTCACAAGACATAAAAGTTTAGACTATAAATTAAAAGACATGTTTCCACCTCGTTGAGCTTTTAAATGCGTTAAGGATTCATCATATCCCATGCAAGACACCTGGATCAAATCTACTAAGTTTACAAACAACGTAGCATCATCTAGAGAAATTTATGAAGAAGCTAGCCAATTGAATCCAAATCCTAGGGATATGTATCATAATCTTAGCCCCCACAAGAGATCCCATTAAATCTGAGTCACCACATGTCCTCCACACATCCCATCACAACATATAAGCGCATGATATTCCATTGCATGTCTCAAAGATAACTAGCCAGATTTGAGTGACCTTCCAAGGTTACGCATGTCCCCTTTGGATTCATTCAAGGTCAACATGTGTCTATGCCATTTTGCATCCATCCAAATATTATAAAGAGATCACAAGGAAGACCCGTAATTGCACCCAAGTCATCTGATCAAGGCTTAGTGATAAAAAGTTGTCTGAGGTACCTTTTGAGAATGACACTTAGCAGAAGAATGAACAAAAGCGTATGAGAATGATGTGTGTCCCCTTTGGGCTCGTGTGATGATGCCACATGTCATTATTACATTGTTCCTATCTAAAATCCACTAGATCACCTTTGAGAGAGACACATGTCTCTACCTAAGCCATCCAATTAGTGCTAAGTTATTGACAGATGTCCAAAAGCCTTTTGAGAGTGATACCTAACAAGCAAAGCCATGATTACATATGAGAGTGACACCTGGCAAGCAAAGTCATGGTTGCCCATGATGGTGACATGTGGCACTCCCATAACTAATAAAAATTAAAAGTCACCACTCAATAGCTCACCATGGATTAAAACATTACATGTGGTGAGATAAAAATGAGTAATCAAGCAAAGCTACATTTTGAGAGCCCATGAGGCAATAAAAAGGTGCCACATGTCCAAATTTTGATCCAACTAAACACTTAGTCATATTCAAGCCTGTGAGTACCTAGATGGATTTGAGGTGGCAGTCACGTGTCAAAAGGTGACAATATTTAACTTTAAAGCTAAAATTGATGGCAAATCAAAGACAAATTAAAGCTAAATTCAAATTTTGGTGCAATTAATTACCAAAATCAATAGTTTAAAGACTATTTCAAATATATAAAAGGTTAAAAATCTTTCCATTACTACAACATGAACCAAGATCACCATCAACATTACATTAATTAGATAAATCTTTCAAATGGTTATATAATCAAGGCTATTGCTACTTTCATTTTGAACTTATACGCATTTACTTTCTCTATTGTCTACACTCCAAAGTTCGATGAAGCTCAAGATATTTGTAAATTGCATTCTCAACCACCATTATTAGAGCTTGCGAGTTGAAGAAGGATACCATAAATATATTGATTACTACCTAGAGCATTATAAAATATGGCACATATAAGTCCCTCCAGTCCAGCTAAGAGTAGTGCTTTCAGAAATGATAACTTCCTATTCTAATATTTTACTTATATCATCTTCAAAGACACTAAATTCATTCCTAAGGCCATAACATATGAAGACATGACTATAGTAGCATTTATTTCAATGTATAAGTAATGAGGGATGTTGAGAAGGATGAGACCATGCCTCACATAATCTAATTAGATTTAGATATCCTTGTAATTAACATAGTCAGTCTCCATAAGGCCATAATTAAGCCAAATGTCATGCCATGCACTAACCTAGTTTATGATATCTTTGGAAGGTCAAAGTGTGAAGATGGACTACTCAAATAAATGTCATAAGGGATCCCTATTGCTTCATATCATGTTCAAGATTTGAAAAGTATTATGACATTCCTTCCCTATAAATAGAGTACAACTAGGTTAGCATTGACAATTGGTATGAAGTGCACTCCCTAAAGAAGGTCTTGGCTTCATGGGTGATAGACCTAATAGGAGTTGTTCTCATGGATGACCAAGGAAAATCATCTATCCAATAGTTTAGGGAAGGAGTCAGGATTGGCCTCACCCTCTTAAATAGAGTATTTGGCAATCTACACATTGCTTATGTAGACATAAGGACTATTCCATTATTGTAAATCATCTTGGAGGACCAACCGATTCCCCCACTTGGGGAAATCATCAACAACAATTTGGCATATGCAATCTAGGGCACTTGTAAGAATGGTGCCCCATTCTTCATGATGAGTTACTTTCTAGATGCAACCTAGGCAATGGCTCAATCGAGTCAGAATTCATGTTCTCTTAAGTGATAAGAGGTTATGCCTAAACTCTTATATCTGAAATGCACATCTATCAGTTCAGACACAACATAAGAGCGATTATAGAAGAATTCTACCTAGTGGTTTATAAGTTGATCACTGAATGTGAGATGTAGATCATTCCATTGAAATTCATCCAAACTATAAGAGACATGGGTAGTTATTGGTTGTAACTAGATTGCACACTCATCATAATAGAGGGAGTGATGGTATCCCCTCTTAGACTACCAAGGTATGTGCTTATGAAGTTGGTTGAAGAAGAGATGGATTATCAACTGCTGCATGGAGTTGATGGAGTCTTCAAGAACAAATAGAAGATGGCCCCCCACAAGGTTCCATACAAACTGGGGAGAACTATGATCATAAAATGGAACAACATTATTATAGATAATAGGCATAGGGATTCTTACCTATTACCTAAGGATGAATTCAAACCTTGGTATCCTAACAATATCATTCCCTAGCATTTGTTCATATTAAATAAGGATATAGCAATGGAGTACAAGCATCAAGAGGAAGTTCATGAATGGATATATAGAGATTCTATGAATGATGAGGTGGTACTCAAGAATGTTGCAAAGAAAAATATAGAACTATGAGTGAGACTCGATAGGGAAAAGAAGGAATATTTTATTATATCTTAGCCACAACCAACCGATGGGAGCATGTTTGATGTTGATTATGAGGAAAGATAAGAAGAAGAAGAAGAAGAAGATAGTATTTCTCTTATTAGGAATAAGCCATGTAAACCTCCACTTCTTGCCACTTCAAGTAGTCAGGGCCTGCCTTTAAGCTTCGAACAAGGAGGATCTAGAAACCAATCTGAACCCTCTCAAGGTCCCACATTTATCTCTTCATCTACTATGGGATCCATTATCCAAAGTCTAGCTTGACCCTACTACCATTAACCTTGAGGAATTGCAACAAGACATTGAGATCTCTATGGAAGAACTATGGAAATTGGTCAGGAGGAACATTGAGAAGCTTTACAAGAGGAAGAGGGAGCCCAAAACTATCATGAGAAGAGAAATAACTCCACCAGCATCTCAATTTGTTGTAAGCATATTGAGTGTGGAGCCCTTTGGGGCTATTTCATGACCATAAGAATAAATTTTGGGTGATTAAAGAGCTCCAAAGGTGTTGGGGTGTAATTTTCATGTTCTCCACATATGAGTGGAATATTTCTTGTATTCCTAATTTCTATGTAGTCCATATTTCATTGAATTAGTTTTTAGATGCCTTTTCCCATGTTTACTTCCTTGTTTTGAGGAAGCTAGTTGGTTTTTGGAAAAGAGAACTCCTTCCTTGTTGAGTGGAGTTGGTTTTGATCACATTTTTTTGGAAAAATGTGCCCTTAGAAGGTGGCGAGATGGAAATGGTGAATTCTTCCTTGGGAGAGCTTTTGGATAGGCTTGATGAGGTGGAGGAGGGTTGTCACATGTTGGATAATGCTTATCTTGGATAAGCATTACATATTTGTTCCTCTTCTTGTGGATTTACTTCATTTTCTTATATATGTAGGATGTGGTGTGGCCTTTATAGGTTGATGGTTTATTTGTAGGGTGTGGTTTTAAGGATCATATTAAAAGTGCAGGTGTTTTATAAAGTGCAGGTGTTCATTATAGGGTGTGGTTTAGTAACTTGTGAGATACAACATTGTGCAGCTGCAAGTGAAAGTGTAATTTTTGTGCATCACTTTCTACAAGAGATTTTTCTATCTTTGTGAGAGTTCATTGTAATCTTGTTTTAGATTATTGATTTATTTGATAACTTTCATTGGTGGATGTAGCCCACATTAGGTGAACCATGTTAAATCTATGTTATTTGTATTATTATTATCTTGATCTCATTTATGCTTTCATATTAATGGTGAATTAAGGAATGTTTTCATGATGCATTTTATTTCATAGCTTTATATCTAGTTTATGGTAATAGTAGATCTAGATTTATAAGTGTTTTATTCCTAACAAATGGTATTAGAGCCATTGGTTATGTGTTTTGTGTAAGTGGTAAATCATAGGAAGGTTATTAGCTTGAGTGGGAGTTATGGGAGAAGAGATTAGATTAAAAGTTGAGAAGTTTGATGGTAATCATTTTGGTTTATGTAAAATGTAGATGGAAGATTACCTATATCAAAAGGAAATTCAACTCCCCTTGGAGGGGAAAGGAGGACAACTTGTAAGTATGAGTGATGCAAATTGGTCATTACTTGATAGGAAGGAATTAGGAGCCATATGGTTATGTCTTGCATATTCTATTGCATTTAACATTGTAGATTAGATAACTACAAAAGATCTCATGGATAAACTTGAGAATTTATATGAGAAACCTTTGGCTTCTAATAAAAATTTTCTTATGAAAATATTATTTAACATGAAAATGTCTGAGAATGGTTCAATAACAAATCATCTAAATGATTTTAATATAGTTTTAAGTATACTCAATTTAGTTGGAATCAAGTTTGATGATGAATTTAGAGATTTACTAATATTATGTTCTTTCCTTGATACTTGGGATAGTTTGGTTATAGCTGTGAGTAATGCAGTCCCTACCAAGGGAAGCTTAAATTTTGAGGATGTTGTAGGTGTGATCCTTAGTGAAGAGATGAAAAGGAAAAACATTGGTGAATCATCTTCAGGTAATGATTTATCCATTAATACTAGAGGTATGCAAAAGGACAAGAGAAAAGGTATTCAAGGAAAGTCAAAAGGTAGATCTAAGTCTAGATCTAGATCCAAGATGATATGCTGGCATTGTGGGAAGTGTGGACATGCAAAGAAGGATTGTTGGTCACTTCTGGTTAATAATTTCAATAAGGAGGAAATGAATGAGGTAAATGTGACATCAAGGAAATCATTTCAAGATGCCTTAATTCTTTCTATGGATAGTTTTTTTGAGTCCTAGGTATTAGATTCAGGGGCTTCTTTTCATGCCACCACACATAGGTATTATTTTACTGATTATGTTCAAGAGAATCTAGGACATGTATATCTTGGTGATGATGAACCATGTGAGATAGTAGGGAAAGGTTGTGTTCTAGTTAAGATGCAAAATGGGAATACATGGATCTTTAAGGATGTTAGACATGTGCCTATGTTGAGATAGAATTTGGTTTCAGTGGGGCAATTGGGTAATGAGGGATGTTCAGTATTATTTACTGTAGATTCTTAGAAAGTTACCAAAGGTGATCTTGTGATATAGAAAGGTAATAAAGTTGGTACCTTGTATTTGACTAGTAGTGTTGATTCTATTGATTTAGTTGCTACATATGGAGATGCAACTATGTGGCACTATAGGCTTGATCATATGAGCCATAAAGGCATGCAAATTTTAAAAGATAAGTTTCTTGAATTGAAAGATATAGATCTAGACTTTTGTGAAGATTGTGTGTATGAGAAACAGAAGCAGGTTAAGTTCTTGAAAGTTGAACCCACAAAGAAAGAGCACAAGTTAGATTTGGTACACTTAGATGTATGGGGACCAAGTCAGGTACCTTATATTGGTAGATCTAATTATTATGTTACTTTTATTGATGATGCAACTAGGAAAGTTTGGGTTTATTAAATTAAAAATAAATATAATGTATTTAACACTTTTAAGAAGTGGAAAGCCTTGGTTGAGAATGAAACATGTCGCAAATTGAAATGTCTTAGATCAGATAATGGAGGTGAGTATTGTAGTAATGTTTTCTTTGATTATTGTTCTAACAATGGAATCCGTAGGAAAAGAATGGTTCTAGGAACTCCATAGTAGAATGGGGTATCTGAAAGGATGAATAGAACAATAATTGAGTGTGTTAGGAGTATGAGGTTACATGCAGGGTTGCCTTTATAGTTTTGGGTAGAAGTAGTTATCACGATAGTATATTTGATTAAGAAATGACCTTCTATGCCTTTGGATGGAGGCATTCTAGAACAATCTGGGTTTGGTAAGAATGTTGATTATTATTTTCTTAGAGTCTTTGTATGTGAAGAATCTTATCTCATCAAGAAAGAGGATAGGACCAAGTTAGAGGCTAAATTAGATAAATGCACATTTGTTTTTTATGGTAAGAATGAATTTGGTTTTCATTTATGGAACATTAAAGATAGGAAAATATTTTGGTCTAGACATGTAATCTTTAATGAAAAATTAATGCATAAGGATCAGTTGCATAAACAAGATCAGGAACAAAAAGAGTACATAGTATTAGATGACAATACAGATGGTAAAGTATCCAAGGATTCAATTCAGGAACCTTCTAAACAAGGACCCCAAACTCCTATGGTAAGAAGATCTTCTAGGGTAAGAAGAGCACCTAAACACTTTTATCTTTCTTTGAATTATTTATTACTCACTAACAATGGAGAACTAGAGTGTTATGAGGAAGTAATGTAGGTAGATGCCAAGTTAAAGTGGGAACAAGCCATTAATGATGAGCATAGATATCTCATAGAGAACCAAACATGGGATTTGGTAAGGCTACCCAAGGGAAAGAGTGCATTACCAAATAGGTGGATCTTCAGAATAAAAGAAGAGGATCAAGGGTAAAAAAGGTATAAGGCCAAGATGGTGGTCAAGGGGTTTGTACAATAATCAAGTATTTATTTTGATGAGATTGTCTCTCCTTTTGTAAAAATGACTTCTAGTAGGACTATTCTTGGTTTAGTTGTAGTTGAGGATTTGCACTTAGAACAGTTAGATGTGAAAATTTCTTTTCTTCATGGTGATTTGGATGAAGAGTTGTATATGAAGTAGCCATAGGGATATGAGGTCAATGGGAAGGAGAACTATGTGTGCAGATTAAAGAAGAGCTTGTATGGCCTTAAACAAGCTCCACAATAATGGTACAATAAATTTGATTGTTTTATGTTAGAACAAGAATATAAAAGGTGTAATTCTAACCATTGCATATACATCAAACATTTTGATGATGGTTCCTTTATTATTTTATGCTTGTATGTGGATGACATGTTAGTTGTAGGAAAGAACATACAACATATTCATATTCTCAAGAAACAACTTAGTGACTCCTTTGCTATGAAGGATTTGGGTGTTGTAAAGCAAATCCTTGGTATGAGGATTATGCATGACATGAAGGAGAGGGAGATGTTTTTATCCCAATCAGAGTATGTGAAGAAAGTCTTCGAAAGGTTTAGTATGTTGGATGCTAAAGCTATTGGTACTCCTTTGGCACGCTAGTTTATATTATCAAAGGAACAATATCCCAAGACAAAAGCTAAAAAGCTTAAGATATCCAAGCTACCTTTTTCTTCAGTAGTTGGTAGCTTGATTTATGCCATGGTTTGTTCTAGGTTAAATATTGCCCATGCAGTGGGAGTTGTGAACAGGCATGTGAGTGATCCAAGTTATGAGCATTGGTAGGCACTAAAATGGATTCTTTGATATTTGAGAGGAACCATTGATTTTGCATTATGTTATAGTGGATTAGATATCACTTTGCCTGGTTATGTGGACTCAAATATGGTAGGGTATATTGATAACAGGAAGAGTATGATAGGTTATATATTTACTATTGAAGATATAATGGTTAGTTGGATTTCCAAGATATAAAAGGTTGTGGCTTTGTGAACCACAAAGGCAGAGTATGTTGATACCACAGAGGCTAGCAATAAGATGATTTGGTTATAGGAGTTTTTTCAAGAGTTGGGTCATGAGAAGGAAGTTGGGAGACTACACAGTAATAGTTAGAGTGTTATTCATTTGACAAAGAACTCTGATTTCCACTTAAGAATGAAACACATTCAGTTATGTTATCACTTCATCAGGACATCGTTAGAGGATAACTTGGTGAAGTTAGAGAAGATTCATACTAGACATAATCCTACGGATATGATGTCCAAGGTGGTCACATTGGACAAGTTGAGACTATATTCAGATTTGGTTGGCCTTAGTGGTTATGGAGCAGTGACAGATTCTGTTTAGGATACATGGTCTCCAAGTGGAGATTGTTGAGTTTGGAGCCCTTTGGGGCTATCAAATCACCATAGGAATAAATTTTTTGGGCTTATATATCTCCAAAGATGTGGGGGTGTAATTTTCATGATCTCCACATTGAGTGGAATATTCCTTGTATTCCTAATTTATATGTATTTCATATTTCATGGAGTTATTTGTTAGATGCCTTTTCCCATGTTTACTTCTTTGTTTTGAGGAAGCTAGTTATTTTTTAGAAAAGGGAACTCCTTCATTGTTGAGTGGAGTTGGTTTTGGGAAAATGTACCCTTAGAAGGTGGAGAGATGGAAATGGTGAATTCCTCCTTGGGAGAGCTTTTGGATAGGCTTGATGAGGTGGAAGAGGGTTGTCACATGTTGGATAATTCTTATTTTGGATAAGCATTACATATTTGCTCCTCCTTTTTTGGATTTTCTTCATTTTCTTATATATACAAGATGTGGTATGGTTTTTATAGATTGATGGTTTATTTTTAGGGCATGGCTTTGAGGATCAGAGTAAATGTGCAGGTGGTTTGCAAAGTGCAGATGTTTTATTACAAGGTGTGGTTTATTAGCTTGTGAGATACAACATTGTACAGGTGTAGGTGAAAGTGTAATTTTTGTGCAACACTTTTTATAGGAGATTTTTCTATCTCTATGAGAGTTCATTATAATCTTGTTTTAGATTACTGATTTATTTGAGAACTTTCATTGGTGGATGTGGCCCACATTGGGTGAGCCACATTAGATCTATGTTATTATTATCTTGCTCTCATTTATGCTTTCATATTAATGGTGAATTGAATAATGTTTCCATGATGCATTTTATTGCATAGATTATATCTGGTTTATGGTAATAGTAGATATAGATTTAGAAGTGTTTTATTCCTAACAAAGCCCATCACAAGCCCCTAATGTAAATAAAACACCACTACCTTCTTTCCCAATTGTTAGTGAATTTCAATCTACTCTTACTTCTACATTTTCTCCTCCCACCATTTCTCCCCATTGGCTCTAATGTCATCAGTCACTGCAACTACCACTGCCCAATCCTCAGTTTATACTAGCATGATCCAATCTAGTAGTTCCTTGGGATTTACCATCCCCCACTTAATTTACCGTGCTACTACTAATATTGCACCTTCATTAGGATCCCAATGCACTAGTTCTAGTCAGGTTGTAAGTTACACTCCTTCCAAAGTAGCCACAACTACTAATGCATCACTTGCCATTGGCTACCCTGTATCTGTAAGGCCATTAAGGCCCATTTCAAAATTGTTTACCTTCCCAAAGCCACCTTTGCCTACATTCCCATTTAATATTACCATGAATGTAAAAGTGAATGTGCCTCCCAAATTTCCTTCATTTTTTCTTAATATGGGCCCTGCAAAAACTCTATATGGCACATTTGGGCAAATAAACCTGGAAGTTTTACCACACATTCTTGCTATAGATTTAGCCTCTACCTCAACCTAATCACCTCCATTATAGCCACCTCCAAAAAGGCCAACACCTAATACTACACCAAATTGGGGTAGAGACATTATATAAGCAACAAGACAAGAAAGGGCTCAGGTGGTCCTCTCTAAACCTTAAATTGGGATGAGATTTGATGATGCTATAGGTACAATTAAGAGATTGGTGAGGAGGTAGGTCAAGCAGCCCCAGTATATCTCAATTATAGCCCATGAGAGTGAAGAGTCCCTTTTCACTTTGACAAGGAAGATAAAATCTAGCCCCGTGAGGTGGATGAATATGTAGAGGACCCTGTGTCCATAGTTCAAGCCAATGCAAAATCCACAGTGGCCTTGATGAAAGCCATGCAACAAGAGATGAAGAGACTAAGGGAACATGCATTACCTACAGTGCCAAATAACACCATGGTCTAGGTGATCAATGAAGTCATGAATGTCTTCAATCTATACAAGGTCATGAAGAGAAGACAAGAAGATGAGAATCTATAGTATAATGTGGTCATTAAATTTGACCAAAAACTTCCACTTTATGATGCCAAGTTGGCAAACCTGGATAGAGTTGCAAGGAGTAATAAGTTCTCAGACCTGAAAATATTGCCCTTTGAGGACATCATCCCAACACAGACCATCTTGATGAATAGAAGAAGGATACTGAGAAGATGGTTGGATAAGGTTAAGGATGAAAAAACACCCTTAAAAAAGATAGAATTCAAGATTTCCCTATTACTTAAGGATGCCATGGTCACTAAGGTGACCAAACCTGATGGCACCTTCATGGATGACCAAAAATTCAAGGCTCAGATGAGGATATTTATTGTTAGGTTTCAACAAGACATAACCAACACAAATACTACCACCAAAGTAATGAACATTGTGGCTTTTGCCAACCAAAGGCTGGAGAGAGTAGAGGCTATTAAAGAAACACTAATGCTGGTACTTGTAGAACATGGAAGGCTCATTCAAGAAACACCTAATTTTTTTTGGCTTATGATCCTAGACTTCGGTCAAATTGACCATGATTACTTACCCTGCACAAAATTTTGGACAAAGGAAAAGGTAGGGAAGAAAAAAAGACAACAATAATAGGCATCTCAACAACCTCCTCCAAGACCATGAGGAATATTTTGATTCATTTTGTAAATTCAAATTTAAAATAGTCCATTGTAATAGGTGGCATTTTAACCACTTGGCTACATTTGGGCATCTTTTAATGGGCGCACTTGAACTTGTATAGGTAGTTTTGATGTCTATATATAGGGGTATTCCCCCTCACTGTAAAATCAAGAATAGTTGCTATAAAATCAATGCAAAAGAGCTAAGAATTTGAGAGATTGTCTATATGTTTTATTGTGTATTCTATGGTTTCTGCTTCTCATGCTTTTAGAGAATTAATAGTTTCTTTTCTACTGAGTAATTTGGAAATAACATTCAATATATGTATCTATTAGTTTGAGTTTAACACTAAGCTAACAATTCTACTACTGTATGTATTCTATTTTCATCTTATTTGTGACTGAATGTGCTTATCCAATTTACTATGAGTAATTTTGTGCAACATATGCTTTTAGATATATGCATTTCCTTTCTTTTGAAGCTTCAACTACATATATTTAGCTTTGAGTAATATACTAGAGTTGGTGAGCGCTAGTTTTATATGTTATTGCCATAAAAGTTAGAAGAATTGGCACCTTTGATAATCTAAAACAAACTTTATTTTCTACCTTACCCTTCTTACCTTTGGATCTACCCCATGACTCACTCTAGTTTAGTTCATTCTATAAATATCCATGGTTTGTTTTTGTTTGAGAAATAATTGGCAAAGTTAGAATAATTTCACAAAGAGTAGCAAGAAATAAAGTGTTACCGTGTATAATGTGTTGTCCCTATAGCAAGGTCTACTTGCAGAATTTCAAATAGTGATAATATCTTTTGCTATTTTCCTATTTCTAGTATTAGTTGTGTAAACAACTCAAGTCTAGAGTCTTCCAAGGCTTAAAATTGAGTTTATAAGTATCCATCGTTCCCTAGTGACACAGGGAGCATATTAAGTGCATCAATAAATAGTATATCTAGAATAGTATTTTTGTCAATTGGAATTTTGATAACAATTTTCTTCTAATAAGAAGACTAAACCATAGGTTTTTATTCTTTTTCTCATAGATCAATAAAGTTAATTTTGAAGTTTTGTTTCAAGGCCTAGTCAAACATCTATTGTTAACTCTTTGAGCTATATGATTTCACGATTGTGTTGCTTGGTTGAAAAACTAATCTCTTGTTTATTATTAAAAAATCTAAAATGTCAAGTCAACTTCCCATCCATAGTGAATTAACAAGCTTATGCAACTTGTAATTATGATAGCTATTAGTCATCCAAGGTAATACTTCTCACTTATATCATGACCCAAGTGATCTCTCAATGAATCTCCTAATGTGATTCATCTATCCAACGTCAACCAAAATCAAGTGATCACCTAATAATAAGATTACCTTTCACAAAAATTATTTCAAATAACTTGTTCTTACCCTTTTTCATAAACTAATTCTTATATAAATAAGACATCTACCAATAAAGATCCTCATTTATCTTGCTATATTCATTAGTAAGAATCCTTAAAAAATATGAGTAAAGGGGGTAATATTACAACATTGGTTTCCATTCACAAAACAAAATGTTTAATTCTATTTACATAACAAGGCAATAGCCCAATATCAACTTATCAATTATTATATACTTTTAAGGGTTACATTTCATCTATAAGGTCATTATTTACATTTTTACTAGTTCACAAATAATTCAACTTGTTACATATGGCTTGATCTAGAGTGAATGCTTATGTTTTACTTGTACTAAACTATCTTGAATACCATTCACCTGCACTAAAAGTCATGCAACACATATGCCAACGTATAGCTGGAAAGTGTGTCCACAAGCAATTTTTCACTGAATTATTTTAACTCATAAACCTATAAAACATAATGACATTAATCATCTTGTCTATAGAATACTTGATAAACCTATAAAAGATAATGACATTAATAATCTTGTCTATAGCATACTTGATAAACCTATAAAACATAATGACATTAATAATATTGTCTATAACATTAACTTATACATTCAAACATGATGAAATATGAGTATAGAGTAAAAAGGGTAATATTACAAGACTAGTTTCCATTCATAAAATAAAATGTTTAATTTTGTTTAAATACCAAGGCAATAACCCACATAATGACATTACTAATCTTTTCTATAACATTAACTTATACATTTAAGCATGGTGAAATATGACTACAGAGCAAAAGGAGTAATATTAATATTACAAGACTCATTTTCATTCACAAAATAAAATGTTTGATTTTATTTATATACCAAGGTAACAGCCCAATATCAACTTATCAATTATTGTATACTTTTAAGGGTTATATTTCATCTATAAGGTCATTCTTTACATTTTGACTTATTCACAAATAATTCAACTTGTGCATATGGCTTGATCTAGAATGAATGACCATGTTTAACTTGTAATCATTTGCCTCGACTACCATTCATCTACACTAAAAGTCACACAACAAGTGTGTCAATATATCGATGACAAGTGTGTTCATAAGCAAATTTTCACCAAATTATTGTCAGCATATAGCTAGCAAGTGTGTCCATAAAGAAAATTTCAACAAGTTATTTTAAGTGATAAACAAAAACATAATGACATTAATAATCTTATTTATAACATTACTAATAAACCTCTAAAACATAATGAAATTAATAATTTTGTCTATGGCATTACCTTGTACATTCAAGCATGGTGAAATATGACTAAAAAAACAATTAATTATAATAAAAAACTCATTGCAAAACTTGCTTCATTTCTTGGTTCATTTATTGAATATAAATCTTATAATATGGTAGACACACATACATCCCATTTCCTGATCTCAAATATAATTTCCACCTAATTGATTCATATCCATAGTGTATTCACACATTAAGATCTCATGAAAATTATGAACACACACTCTCTCTCTCTAACACCCACAATATAACCAAAATTCTTTACTTAATAATTATAATAGAGGAATGTAATTTGGTGATGATAGTATAGCAGTGAGTGAGTTGAGTTTTAGAAGTGGGGGGGTCTTAGAGTCCATTCGGGATGACCACTCTCCAGTGTCGTTCACACACTATGTTATGGTGGGCTATTTGTAAAAAGTATCCACAATACAATGGGCTACCGACTTGGTGTTCAATGCGACAGGTGTTGGCATGTGGATTAAACCTGTGTTCAATGTGATGAGGAAAGTCCATAGTTCATATCTTTGCTTGTGTTTTATTATTATTGTGCAAATGTGAAAAAGTTACAACTTTACTGTCGATATACAAAATTGTAATGCCCTAACCACGAAAAGTTTTGTTTGGAGGTGGACAAGTTTTGTTTGTTGGTGGACAACACCTTGATATACTCCATGTACACGTCCATGAAACCAAAATCATATTGACTTAAACGTCATCTAGGAAACCAAAATCATCTAGGAAACCAAAGTCATCTAGGAAACTAAAGTCATTGTCAATTAATTTTGTTTTGTAATATCCTTTGCCATAGTTGTTGATAAATCATTGACCATTCTCTGTTATGTTGATGGAAACCATGAAAATTCTTGATATGTTCTTGTGAATTAATGTCATGTTATTAATATTTACAAAATTACAAATATTCTTTACTTTAAGTGTTGTTGATATGTTTTCCATTCACATTCTTGTGTTAATTATATTTGTGACACATTTTTGTTTCCTTTCCTCCAACTTTCTATGGTTTTTTCAAGCATCCACAATGCATTCCCACACATAAATGCTTATTTGGATGAAAGACTAAACATTAACTATTATACACACAAATGCTCATTAATCTAAAATGGAGAGCCATGTTGAAAGACAAGTGTGTCCACAAGACTGAACATTTACTAGTATGTGGATGGAATCCATGAAGGTTTTCATTCACATAACATTAAATGTTCATGTATTTATATATATAATAAAAATTCATTAACATACCAGTAAATGTTGAGTCATGTGTATCAAACCAAATCCTATTGTGAAACGATGTTGTGTTATTGATATGTTGTTATAATAATCATTCACATTTTTCATTATGTTTATGTCTTATTGATCTATGTTTTTGTGTTCTTGATATGTTGTTGTGAATTGTTGTTGATATTTTTGTCATTTTATTGACAATGTTGTTGATTGGTTTTCTATTTTATTGTCAATTATTATATTTATGCATTCTTTTTTTTATAGAAGTTGAATTGTAGTAAAGGGTGAATGTTTTTTGGGTTGTTCAATTCATGAAATTTTTACATTGTGTTTCTTGACACTTGTTATGTTTGTGAAGATTTACTTTACTCTCATTGTGTTTATTTACACAATATATGTTTCCGAAGTTTGGATTGCTTCTAAAACTTTTTTTAAAGTTTGAGAAGTTTGTAATGCTCAACTCTTTATGACTTCTATTATTTATTTGTGTTGTTGATGTTTGTTATATGTGGGTAATAATTTTTTTTTTTGATTTCAAGAGTAGAGAATGACAATGGGGTATCATTTTAATTTTTTAAAAATTTCATTAAACTTATAATACATTTGTAGGTTGAATGGTAGATAAAAAAAATTAATTACATTACATAATCTAGTTGAATACTTGTACTTTGGTTACATTTCTTAATACACTTCATTGTGTTACATATCAAATTAAATACATTTCATTACATTAGTTGTTGCTTAATGTCTGATAATGGAACATAATCATTACATAATATATTTCACTTGTATCAATACCTATAAAAAATAATGGATTTCTTTAAGGTAAATAAAAAATTAAACCATCCAAAGTAAAAATTAGTTGTGCCCTTCATTCTCTATAAGTTGAGAATGTGAAGTTATTTTTGGTCCTTCAAGACTTGTGTCCTTAGCGAGATTTGCTACCATGATAACATAAATAGGAGGGCCACCACGTGAACCAGTTTGGGATAGAATGTTTATCATGTCATTCAATATGTGATGTTTATTCATGTAGAGGGTTGAATTCATTGCTTAAACACCTTCACCTTTTTAATTATTTTCTATCCTTTTCCATGTCCCTTCTATCATGCTCTTTATTTTGCTCATTTTCCTTCCTTTGTTGTATCTTCATCTGCTCCTTTTGCCTTTTGATTTCATTTATAATTTTTAAATGTTCTCTTCTTTCCCTCTCAACCTGCCTAAGGGATTTCCTCTCCTCAGCTTTTTTTTTACTTCTTTGCCTTCAACTCCTCAATATCCTTCTTCCAAGACTCTTGTTGTATAAACATTTGATGGTAGTCATCTAATGTGAGAATTTTTGATTGTCGACTTAGCTTGAGTGCATTGTTTCATGATTTCTTTGCACCCTTTTCTACTAGCAATTTTAAATTTTTTGATATTGAAGCTTGTTGTTCATTAATTTTATTTTGGCTATAATATAGATCTCTGATTGCAGTTTTTACTATTTCCTTGTTGACATCTAAATCAATTGTTTCATCTTTTATGCTCCATTGTCCACCTAGTGCATAGTAATAAACTATTTCTGGTGGGATAGAAGGCCACAATGATGCAATTGAGATAGATACATCCACTTCTATTAATTCACAATTGAGGCCAAAATTTGTTACTCCCTCCTTCAACCCTTCTGGTGGGCTTTATTGTGTATGCAAACTTAACTAATCTTGGTTGAAACTAAATGTTGTAATTACAACCCCTTCAACACCTTCAATATTTGTTACATTTGCATTTGCATTTGTTTTTAGACCTACAAAACCATCATAATTTTTTGTTTGAACTTTTTCACCTTTGACAACATTATCATGCTACATTTTCTCCATCTTCTACATAATAGCTTTGATGTCTTCCTCATTTAGCCTTGCCAACCTCATTATATTTTTATCAACACTAACTTCATCCTCTTGAACATGGAATGTTGCACTTAAATTCATGTCATTCACTATTGCCTTAGGGTTTAGGGGCCAAATACCTATCCTTATAAATCCATATATTATAGTCTTAGTTTTATGTGCCATATTCAATATTTTACTACCCAAGGTGGCCAATTCATGTCTCTTTATCTCAAAATGATGATTTTTATTCATCCATGGCATCCTATCACTTTTGATGTAGGCTTTAAATGGACTAATAACACTCGTATCTAAAAAGAAATAAGAAGACTAATAATTTGTGGCAGGGTTTTGCTAGATGCATAGAATAGTGTCAGATTCTAAGGGAATGTTTGGGAGACGTTGAAGTAGGACTCAAAAACTCGAGTCATGTCTAGCATGGTTCAAGGTTCTATTAATAAATATTGTGTTATCTCATTTAATATTTATTTGAAAAATAATGATAAGTTCAATACCAATGCCACTCAATGTCATTGGAGGTTCATCCATACTCAGTACCAATTGAAAAAGCACGAGCTTTACTAGTGCATATAGTACTAAATTATTGGGTTATTTTAGTTAGTTCCACTTCAACACTAAATCTTTTCCCCAACAAGCTAGAACATTGGCCCTATCATGCGATAAGGAAGTCTCATGCACTCACTTAAAGCGCACAGTGGAAGACCAGTTTCTAAAGGCTTTGAAGCACAATGTTGTTTATTTGTTCATCTTACGTAACATGTCTTAAAATAGTTATTCAACACCATAAATATATTAATATTATCCTAATTGTTCCAAATTTAATTATCACTATAACTAGGATCACCATTATTATTTAACAATAGCAATAAAAAAAATACCCATGACTAGAAATAAACAGATCCATCTTTCAACACTTAGAATGATTTGTAACATAATATGGCTAAACACTAGTTTTTAATTAATAGCTTACTAAGCTAAAAGACAAAGGTTCTATATCTATTCTCCAAAGACCCCCATGCAAATGTTTACAATAGAATCTGTATACTTTTTTTTACCTGACCAAGTGTCAAAAATCTAACTATCATGATTAGATGGCACACAAACTCCCAATATGCTAAGAGTCGTGACTCTTACAACTAGTTATTCCTATAGACTTAGGCATTTGTGCCCCTAGATACTTGCTTTATGCTATATTATAGCATTCAATTATTTTATTCCTCCTGGGTTGGTATAGAACCTTCGATAAATGGGGTCAAAGTGCCCTACTTGAGTTGATCCTCTAATTGCTCTTGCATCCCTCACACTCCCCTAATCTTATTCTTCTTTTTCTGAGTCCTCTGCTCTCATGTCCCTTGTGACACATTCTTCCTTTAACTAGGTCCTCTCACGCTAGGTCTCCCACACCTTTGTCCTCTCATGCCTGGTAGGCTCTGCACCATGATACTCATGTGTGCCATGGTCCTCTTACATCATGGTCCTCATACATCATGTCGCTACTTACATAAAAATGGATAATGGTATCTTCGCATTGCATACCAAAAATAAAATAATACTTATTCAAAATTTAGGGGTCAACATCACCCCACACTAAGCCCTTAGTCCATCCTGGACTAAGTTGCACTAGCATCCTTTAAAAATTTTGGCCCTTTCTGCTCGAGTTCCTTCTTCAACCTGTCCCAGTGGGAAAATGCATTGAGGACTTTGGTAGTTATTCATTCAATGGCCTCCTTTGATTCTTTTAGGTGTTCAAATTAAGTTTCAGTCTTGATCTTTTTCACCTATTCATCTAAGGCTGTGTTGGCTTCCTTCTGGATGTCTTCTAAGTCAAAAACCTACTTGTCAACCTGTCCTCAGAGTATGGAAAAACTTGTGTTTATTTACTGATGATGGTTATTTATGGCTTCTTCCATCATTTTAATGTCCTTAAATGCTTTTACGTGCTCTGTGTGATCTTTTATTAATAGGGTAGTATCAACTGCTTACTGCCTCAAGACCTCCTCATCATGGAGATGGGCTTTCACAATTTTTTTTGGGTGTACTAGGCATGCAAAAATGCCATCCAAAATTGGGATAACCTCTCTGACTCTCTTCAAGGTGATTTTGCAAATGTCTACCACTGTGGTGAATTGTTCAATTATTTTTATGGCCTCATCTCTGGGCATGGGGCACTCTTAATTTTTCTTGAGCAATAGCTTAATCAATGTTTCCAAATTTTTGATGGCATCCCCGTCCAATAGCATGCCATCCACCATGGCTAGTTCCTCATTTAAAATTATTTTATAAAGGTTTAAAAACCTTACTTTAGCCTTGATGGCCTCTTGAATTTGTCACTTCAAGGAGGCCACTTCATCATCTAGCACTTGCTTTTCTACATATGCTTTATTATACATCTCTATAACTTTGCCATGTTTTTTTTCCATCGTGCATGCACCTGATTCTGATAAAATGTTTTGGCATGTCATTTCCATGGCTAGTTTCAAAAATGTATCACTTGTCATTATTGGAGAGAGCTATTTTGGATCAGTCTTCATAAGGTCTAGTAGACCTAGAGAATATGGGCAAGAAAAAATATAATCCAAAGGAATATCAAACTGGGGATCTTCGCTATATATTTCCAAAAGGAAGGACAATTGCTTCCTTGTTTTTGGGGTCGTGTCCTTGGGGTATAAGTGCTTCTAAAGATATAGGTTCTTGTCTTCTATGATGAACTAGTATTGTTCACATAGAGTTGGCAACCCTCTCTATTCTTGTTCCCCCTTAGCTATCCCTTTTCCCTTTTCTGGGTCTCATTCAAGTTCACCCTCCTGATGGCTTTATGACCCCATCTCACTTGCTCCCATTCCATCAATATTATTTTGATCACTAATTGGGGCCTCTTGCACTAGGGATAGATTATTCTCTGAGTCTAATCCCAAATATGAATCTATTCCTGAGAGGGGTCTCTTTGGGGCACTTAACTTGGAGGTTGTTTTGGCACTAATTCGATGGTAGTATTTGAAGAAGGTGGCGAAGTTGGATGAGGAGATGAAGGGCTTGAGGTAGGTGAGTGAGAAGGAGTAGAATGATAAGGTAAAGATGAATTAGATTTTGATGAAGTGTGAGATGGTGATGGAGATGATCGAGGTGGTGAAGTTGAAGGATGAGGTGGAGGTGGATGAGACATAGATGGTCAAGAAGTAGTGGGTTTAGAGGGCTACACCCTTGCCATCCTATGTCATTTCTAAGGGGCTTGTTTCCCACTAGAACTGGGACTTGGATTTGTCTACTTATTTCATTTTGTAGTGCCTAAGGGAGCTTCTCTTTAGGGTCTCCATCTTTAGGGTACTGAGGGGGGCATAACATATATAACAACTTATGGACCTACTCCTTAGCCAGGATATTCAACCTTGATGTCAGTTAAATATGTTTCTCCTCTCTCTGAAAAGGCCTTTTTTCCTAGATACACAAACATCTTCTAGAGGGTGTGGCACTTCACATCGATCTATTTTGCCTATAGATTGATTAGCTATGCATAATAAATTTGGTTAATGGAATCAATGAAGTAGCACATAGAAAAGGCATATGGAAGTTTAAGCCAAGTTGAAATCTATCCCAAAGGTTTCATATAAATGCATGCCAAGGAGTAAATATGCTTTATAGTGAATTATATTTGGTCTACAATCAGTGAGGTAAATCCTTTAGAATGTGCCATTCATTCCTAAAAGCTACATTCATCCCATCAAACCAGCACCTCATCTTCAACTTGTATGTCAAGGTGATGTGTTGGGGGCAAGTAAAAGCTTTAAAGTGCTCAGTGGGGGACTTGTGAATGGGGGGGTACACCCACTTTAATGATCCTAAGCTGTAGTCAGGCACCCTAATCTCATCAAAAAACAACAATAAGAGGATTAATCCCCAAGGAAACCTATACTTAGGCATTTTATGCACCTTATTTTCATCTTTAACTATAGTTTGGGAAAAATACAATCCTTAATTATATTGTGTGCCTTAAACAATTTGGTGAGTAATGTGTAGGTGGGCCATTTCCACCTCCTTCCAATGGTTGGTCCCTCTGACTTTGGTGGAAATGATCTATGTTATGACTCTAAGGGTGGGATCTTGTAGGTTCCTTATTGCATTTCATGCCCATATTTTTGGTACATCAGTATGGTGGTGGTATGTTGAATCTCCTCTATGTCCACCAAGTCATCCAACACATTCACCCCCAAGTATTGAAGCCCTGTGAGTTTGCTAATCCTCTCCATGGTGATCTTCATGTTTCATCCCATGAAGTGTATGTAGTCCTCATGGACATGTGAGAGGAGGAACTAAACTACCTCAGTAGGATCGCCAAAGTATGGTAGCTCAAATAGTTGAAAGAGGTCAGCGTTATCCAACTAGTTCTTGATGGACAAGTCATAGACCACTTGATTCCTAGTGTTGGTGGTCTAGACTTGATAATCATTTTACAACTCTACTTTATTTCCCAGCTGATGGTGGTTTTAGTAAAAAATTGTTATAGTTGAAACCTTAGAGACCCAGTTCTCCATGTGCAAGACCAACTCTGGGTACTGCATCTCTTCTATTAACAAAGATAAATGGGGGATGTTTGGGCATTTTTGGATGAAGAGGCATGTGCCAGCTTTCCTTTCTTCACCATATTGTCTTCTAGTCTCTCTCTCACTTCCCCTTCCATGTTTTCCCTTAAGACTCCCATGCACTACACTTTTGTTCTCTCTTTTGGGTTTCCCAAAGCCTCTTCTCATATAGGGAACCAAGCTCTTCCGCTCACCTCTTCCTCCTCTGGTATGGTTGGAATTTTTTTGATTCTCTTAATCTTTTTCTTTGGGTACATTACCCTCCATATCACTTGAAGGTTAATACATGGTCATCCCACATTTCTGAATAAATACATGGTGGTATCCCAACTTGCTTCAGCTCTTGATCTTCACACTTTGACAATGGCAGACCTGCAACCTGTAACCTCAAAAATCCCCTCCTATACACAAATCTAAACTCAAAAACATGTCATCTTTACCTTAGGAAATTTTTTGTGGCTTTGCCAGCTTTGTAATCACTCTGTTCTGCTCAATTTTGAAGGAATTTGATTGTATCACAGTCGTTGGTTTGCTAGTTCACCGTTATTTTTTATCACTCAAAGATTTAATCAAGGTAAAGTATAAAATGGCTTTGGCAAGCTTATATATAGGCCATTTAGAGGGGGTTTACCTCCATTAATTATTTCACTCCCCTTGTCACTTCTAATCATTAATGCATGTCTTTTAATGACCTTCATACTTCAAATCTTATAGCAAGCATTTCATGCCTTAACCAATTTATCCCATCATTCTACTCACATGCTTCTCACCATAACTAACCTTGTCACATTAATGGTCCATCACTTTTTGTACCTTTCTTGGAAATGGATGACAATTGTATCCCACCTTTCTAGTGAAGTGGAAGATAATTGTCACCTAAATGGTGGGAATCTTCTAAAATGCTTTCGAAGTGCATTGAATGACTTACACACCCTTAATCACTTGTGTGCCATAGATGACTATCAAAATTTATGGTCCTTACATGACCACTTGTATTATGTCTTGTATTCATATGCATGATGACTTACCCCATACTAAAAGGGTTCGTGGTCCTCCACAAAAATAATCTAAGTAAAAGAACTCAAAATTATATTAAAGACTCATGTGCCTCAAGGGAAATGATTTTTATTTAAAGCAATAAATTCTAACCAAATGGCCTTAAGCCTTATTGATTACAAAAGTTGATCCAAAACTTAGAAGTTCTAGTTGATGAATATTTCAATAACACAAAAATAACACAATAACAATGGATTCTCTGAGAAGAGATGTCGTATTACTTAAAAACTATAATACAAAACATGCACTTATCTCTTTGAAGAGATGTCTATCTTCCCCTTTCGGGTTGCAATACATTTATACATATTTTTGAAGGCCACCTCAAGAGATTGCATGGCTCGAGGAATTAACGGTGATGACTGAACAATACAACGCTCGAGGATATAATTGCTTGCAGCATTAAAACAATACAATGCTCGAGGATATAATCACTCACAGCATTGAAATAATATAATGCTTGAGGATATGATCACTTGAGGACCAAAATAGAATGAAAACAATACAACAGTCGAGGAGCTGACTACCACCTAACTGCTATCGAGGACAAAACATAATGAAAACAATACAAAAGTTGATGAGTTGACTGCCACCTAACTGCCACCGAATGGTCACCTCGAATGGTTGCCTGGATCATTCCTCCCTCCTTGAAAAGCAATGGTCTCCATTGCATCAAGATTCCCCATTAGGTGGGGTAGCTATGTCTTGATGTGATTCATTGTGAGCCACTCACCTTGGTGGCTAAGCTAGCCTCTCCTAACCACTCGATATAGTGGAATAGAGCATCCTCATGTGGTCTTCATCTAAGTATCCACAATCTGATCCTCTTCTACCAAAGTAAGACTCTGTGGATCAAGCTCATTAATGTCTAGTTGTTCTACCACAACTAAAGTGTCTAATAGAGGTGGGTGATATGGTTTGAGGAGCTCCACATTGAATATTGAATGCAGACCAAGGTAGGCAGGTAGGTTCAACTCAAAAGCATTTTCTACAAATTTTTTGGTGATGGTGTATAGACCATATCATAGAGGCTGAATCTTTCTATGTGGGCCTGCAAGTCATTCCTTTTAAAGCCATAACCAAACCTTGTCACCCACAGCAAAATGGTGTGCAATCTTATGTTTAGCATGGCGTAGCTTATACTTTTGATTCATCTTCTCCAGGATGTCATGAACTTGTTCCTGGATATGTTGTATGTGTTCAATGAACTTGGTTGATTTTGCTACCTCAAAGCTTTCATGAGCTGTGTATTCTATGGTGGAGAATGGAATAGCTACATCAATTGGTGCCATGGGTTGGAACCCAAAACATATGTGGAAGGGATTGTGCTTGGTCAAGCTGTGCAGTGTTCGATTGTATCCATGTTGGATGAACAAAAGTACCTGGTCCCATGTACGTGGATGTTTGGAGTGATACATCTGAATCATGTGAACAATCAAGTGGTTTACCACCTCAGTCTGACCATCATCCGTGGATGGAAGGCTATGGACTTCATCAGCTTAGTATCCATCATTTTCCATAGAGTGGACCGGAAGATGCTCACGAATCAGCTATCTTGATCTGAGACAATGGACTTGGGGAGACCAAAATGGAGCCATACATGGCTAAAATATAGTTGAGCAGTTTCATCAACAGACATATTTTTCTTACAAGCAAGCATAATAGCCATTTTTTAAAAGTGATCAACTACCACAAAAATATAGTCCTTGCCATGTTTGGAAGTGGGCAAACCTGAGAGGAAATCCATTGAGATGGATTCCCAAGGCCTGGTTGGTTTTGGCAATGGCATGTACAATCCTTGCTTCTTATTGGTTGGCTTGGTGATTGCACATGGGGAGCAAGATTTGAGATATATTTCCACATCTTTGCACATATGGGGCTATTAGAAGTGTTTTGGAAGAACTTCCAATGTTTTTTTGATACCAAAGTGGCCAGCTATCCTACTAAAGTGTGCTTCCCATATCATCTTTTGCTGCTCTACAATACGAACATAGATGTGCCCCATATGGCAGAGGACATTATTTTGCAAATAAAAATCAGAAACATGTTCACCTTTTTGGAGCACTTGATATGTGTCAGCGAAGATAGGATCTACTTCATACAGAGCACCCCAAGTGGTAGTCTCATGTCTGCACAGGTCAAGTACTATTGTGAGTGCAGTAATTGGTGGGTGGCTTAGGCAATCTATGACTGTATTTGAGCTCCCCTTTTTTTGTTTGATTATCAGGTGGATTTGTTGAAGACATGTGGCCCACTTTTGGTGCCTCTCATTTCGTAGTTTGCTTTGCATCTAGATGAATTCCAATGGTCTGTGGTCAGTGTGGATGACCGTCTCTTTCCCTAGGATGTAGTGTTTCCAGTGTTTGTAGGCTTATACAATGGTGTAGAGTTCCTTATCATATGTTGGATATTTCCTGACTGTATCAGTGAAAGTTTCACTATGGTACGCAACAAGATGGCCATGTTTCATGATGACAACTCCCATGGCATATTCAGATGCATCTGTCATCAACTCAAATGGTTGATGAAAATCTAGCAAGGCAAGAATAGGGGTTGAGTAGAGACTATTCTTAAAATTCTCAAATGCCCTTTGTTGTATTTCACACCACTAAAATGTAGATTTAGCTCCTCCTTTAGTCACTTGGGTTAGTGACCAAGCAACATGTGAAAATCCAAGAATAAACCTGCAGTAGAAATTTGCAAGGCCCAAAAAGCTGTGAAGCTCTGTGAGGGTCCTTGGTGTGGACCATTCTCAAATAACCCAAATCTTTTTTGGATTGATGTGGACCCCTTCCTCATTCACAATGTACCTAAGGTACTGAATTGTTTCCATCTTGAATGTGCATTTTTCAAGGTTTGCATACATCTTGTGCTCCCAAAGAGTTTGAAGCACCTTACAAACATGTTGCAAATGTTCTTCCCATGTTTTGCTATAGATGAGAATGTCATCTAAGTAGACCACCACGAATGACTTGGTGAAGGGTCGTAGAATGTCATCCATCATCCTCATGAAGGTTGTAGGTGTGTTAGTTAGGCCAAAAGGCATAACCAACCATTCAAAGAGCCCATCCTTAGCTTTGAATGCAATTTTACAGACATCAGTGGGATCGATGGGAATCTGGTGATAACCAAATTTGAGATCGATTTTGGTGAAGAACTTCACACCACAGAGCTGGTCCAGTAGGTCATCAATTATGGGGAGAGGGTAGCAATTCCTCACAAAGATTTTATTCAGGGCTTGATAGTCAATGCAAAGCCTCCATGTTCCATCTTTCTTTAGTGCCAAGATAATTGAGCTACCACAAGGTGAAGAGCTTGACCTGATGTGACCCCTTTCGATCAATTCTTGAATCTATCTTTTTATCTCATTGTTTTCCAAAACTAATCTATAATACACATGACTATTAGGCAAAGGTGATCTTGGGATTAAATCGATAGAATGTTTTACTTGGCAATGTAGTAGAACTCCTATGGGTGACTTGAATAAGTTAGCATATTCACCTGTGATTTGTCTTATCTACTTTTGTTGTTGTGTTAATTGTGTAGTTAGAACTGCAACATCAGCCTCCTTAGATCTTTGTGGTTTGATCATCATGAGAACAAATTGCTTTGCCTTCTCCACCAATCTCTTGCATTAATTAACACTGATCAGGGAAGTAGATGTGGGAGGTGGTACCTCTAGTACCCTATAATGTTGTGTTCTAAGAGTGAGGGTGATCCTTTGGGTTTGGGATTCATAGATGCCATGTTGCTTGTACATGAACGGTTGACTAAGGAGGACATCACAAACATCTAGATTGACCACATCACACAAGACTTCATCTTGGAATGGTTTTATAGCATATGAAAGAAGACACTGATGGGTGACGTGAAGGTCTCTCCCTGGGCTTAACCACCCAATACTATATGGCTTTGGATGAGGCTTCATGGGTAGACCTAGACTTCTCAAAACTTTAGCTGAGATTAAATTATTTTGACTCCCGCTATCAAGAATGAAATGCAGAGGCTTACCTTTTACCCATAATTTGGAGTGAAACAATCTTTCTTTGTCATCTAGTCTTTCCTCATGAGTTTGTGATGAAGCAAAAATGGTGTTGGGCTCAGCATCTACAATTTCTTCTTTGTCCTCTTTGACGGTAGGTTGTGTATGAGGCAGAGTAGTAGACGTCAAGTATTATGACTCAGAAAGTAGTGACTTAATGGCTCAACATTCTTCTTTAGAGTGAGTCCCAGTTTTGTGGTAATCACACCATTTTTTAGCCTTCCCCTTCTGGGATTTCTTATCCTAAAACTCCTTCTGCTTCCAGTTTTGGCCTCGTGTTTGACCTTCCTTGTCACTTTTCCCTTTTGAAGGTTGATTCTTCGTATTCTTCCTGCCATGCTTTTGTTCAATCTTCACTGCAAATTTATATGCCTCACCAAGAGTTTCCAAATTGAAGAGTTCTATTTCCCCCCAGATGTACCACTGTAGTCCACCACGATATTTGAGAGTTTTATGTTTCTCACTATCTTCAATGCCCAGTCTTGCAGACAAAGAATGAAAAATTTCTGTGTAATCTTGCACAAATTGGTCCTTGCCTTGGTAGAGTTTTTGCCACTGTATGTACAGATCATCATACACGTCGAGGGGATAGTATTCTTCTTTTACTGCTTCCGTAAAATCATCCCAATTGGGTTCCACCCTAAGGCCAATGATATCTGAATTGAACCTCTTTTTGTACACTTCCCACTAGTTTTTCACAGGCAATGATGATTTCAAAAGAGCAAAAGTGATCTTTGCTCCATCGATGAACTTATTTACCAAGAAGTAGGACGATAGTTGGTCCAACCAATTTTCCACTACATTAGCATTGATTTTGCCTTCAAATGTGGGAATATCAAAATTTACCAGAACCTTAAAGGGTGTTGGGGCACTGAAAGGAAGCTCCCTCGATGAGGATCCCAGCTGTGTAGCCGCAGATCTAGAATTTCCCATTGGAAGTGTTTGGAGAAAATCTCCAAATTGTTGGAGCATCTACGCTTGTTATCATTGGAGGGATTCATTCACCATTTCCTTGAAAGGATCAGATGTCTTAATGTTATCCACCATTTGAGGTTGTTTGGGGCACACAGGGGGAGCATATGGAATCTTTGTCACTTCCCACCCAAGTTTCTTGTATCCTGACCTCATCCTTGGGAACATACACTTCTTAAGACAAACCGCTCTGATACCACTGATCCAAAACTCAGAAGTTTTGGTTGATGAATATTTCAATAGCACAGAAATAACACAATAACAATGGATTCTCTGAGAAGAGACGTTGTATTACTTAACAACTGTAATACAAAACATGCACTTATCTCTGTGAAGAGATGTTTGTCTTCCCCTTTAGAGTTACAATACATATATACATATTTTTTAAGGCCACCTCAAGAGATTACGTGGCTCAAGGAATTAATGGTGACGACTGAACAATACAACGCTTGAGGATATAATTACTCGCAGCATTAAAACAATACAATGCTTGAGGATATAATTGCTCATAACATTGAAATAATACAATGCTCAAGGATATGATCGCTTGAGGACCAAAATAGAATGAAAACAATACAACAGTCAAGGAGCTGACTGCTACCTAACTGCCACTGAGGACAAAACATAATGAAAACAATACAAAAGTCGAGGAGTTGACTGCCACCTAACTGCCACCGAATGGTCACCTCGAATGGTTGCTTGGATCAAAAGTTGAGCTAAATAGAATTGCAATATGGTTAAAGCCAATGACCATTATAGTGCCCTAGGAGGAACTAATCATCCATTCATTTTAACTAACAAGCTCTAGTAGGTCAAATGATATGTTTTATAAATAGGCCATCCTAATGAATCCAAATATTTCCAAGGTGGCATGCAAACTTAGAGTCATATAACAAAACTTTCATGCCTGGAGAAAGGATTTTGTTCTTTAGATGGTGATCATGCCAAGCTTTTTGTTTGTGTTTCTCAACATCTTGACTCTAGTGGGCAAAGAACTAAACCTCATCTAGTTTCATCAAATCACTGAGTCAAGTTGTTAAACAGGCTTCATTATCTAGGTTTCCCATATGTGCTATCTAAAGAGATGGAACCAAGAACTCCACTGGTATGACTGCTTCCTTTCCATATACTAGTTTGAATGATGTACTTTTGTTGAGCTAGTTATATGTAATTTGGTATGCCCAACGTACTGTAGATACTCTATCATCCCAATTAGTCTAGCCAACATTACAAAAAAAATTTAAAGTGGTATCGAGGATCTTATTGAAGGCTTCAACTGTTCCACTGGCCTATGGTTGGTATGATGATATTTTATGGTGCATGATCATGAACTCAACCAACAAGATGCAAATCATCTCATTCAAGATGTGGGTGCCATGATCACTAGTGAAGCTTAGCATACATTTGAATTGTGTTATAATGTTCTCCCAGATGAATCATGTGGTAGTTATTATAGTATAATGTTTTATTGGTGTTACTTCAGCCTAATACATGAGGTAGTCAGTTGTGGCTATGATGTACTGAGACCCTGTTTATCATCCTCTTGGAGTGATAGGCCCCACAAATTCAATAACCCATTTTTTGAATGATTCTTGAGAAGGAATAGGGTTCAAAAACATAACATATTTTTTGTTTAATTTTCCTACACACTAGCAAACATCACATTACCTAACATAAGCTTTTACATCTTTGAATAAAGTTGGTCACCAGAGTCCAACAAGTAATACCTTGTGCATGGTAGTCTCTCCAACATAATATCATTTGGAAATACCTTCATGAACTTCTCATAACACCTCAATGTGCTTATGATGTATCACATAGTAGTGAAACACCTCATCACCATCTATTTTGTATAGATCACTTGTTATGAGTTAATAAGGTGTGGTGCAGATTGCAAGTTGATTTTTATCCTATGAAGTAAGGGAGTCAGGAACACACCCACTATTTAATAATGTCACAACATCCTCCAACTCTTCAAGTACCCAAGTAATTCAAAAAATTTCTATGTTAGGAAGATCATTTTCTATGGCATGTGGGGGTTCTCCATTTTCAATTTGAGATAAATGATTAGGTCCAAAGTTGGTCTTCCCAAGATTTACTACTATGGAAAATTAGAATTCATAGAAGAGTACAATTCAGTGGTAAATCCTTCCATGTAGTACTATCTTATTGACAAGATAATTCAATGCCTCATGGTCTATATAGAATATAAACATAGTGGCCAAGAGGTACTACCTAAAATTTTGTAGAGCATAAAACATAATTTGCACTTGGTGGTGGTATAGTTTTGTTCTATTGATGTCAGCGTCCTACTAGCAAAGTAAAGCAAGTGATCTAAGTTTTTGTCACCTAGTTGTGCAAGTATTACATTGACTACCATCCTAGATGCAACAACATGGAAATGAAAAGGCTTTGTCCAATCAAGAAATTATAAGATATGAGTTATAACTAACCTTTTTTTAGTGTTTCAAAAATTGGCTTGCAAGAATTAGTCCATATAAACTATTTATTGTGCTTTAATAGCTCTTCTAGGGGTGTTGCAATCTTAGCATAACCTCAAATGAATTTTTTTTAATATCATATGTGTCCTAAGAAGGTGTGTACCTCATGCTGAGTCTTGGGCACTAGCAGATCGAGAATAATAGATTCCTTGGATGGATCCACTAGGAGTCCCTCCTTAAAAATGATATGCCTAATAATTACACCTAAAAGGTGTCATAAAAAAGCACTTCTTCAAATTTAAGGAAATTTGTAACATTCGACAGTGCTCAAACATGAGTCTCAAATTGGCACAATGGTCCTTGACCAACACATACATATTCTGGTAATCTAAGTAGACTTGGATAAACTTATAGATAGAATATTTGAAAGCCTCAACTGCTATCTATGAGAATATCAATCAGGCATTATTCAACCTAAAAGACATGATGGTATAGGAAAAATATCCCCATTTTGTAACAAAAGTAGTCTTAGATTAATATTCCTCAGCTATCTGGACTTGGTGGTACCTCGAGAACCCTTCTATGAAAGAGTATACTTCACAACTGGCAACACCTTCTAGGATTTTCTCCATGAAAGGTATTGGGAAACGATCTATCATACAAGATGCATTTAAAACATGATAATCCATATAGATCTAGATATGCCCATCCTTTTTGATACTGATTACCATGGGAGTAACCCATCTAGATACATTAATGAGAGTAATTACTCCAGCATGGAGCATGCTATTGATCTCTTATTTCACATGCACTTGGAGGTTGGGGTGCATTTTGTATGGTCATTTATTTTGTACTTTGGATGGGCCCTTGATAAGGGTTGTCCATAGGAGAACTTGTGTTCTGAATAGTTCATGAACTAATACTTCTAGGGACATATAGATGGTTAGTCAAGGGGTCAAATGAAGTGGATCCCTCACTTTCATCTACTTAGAAGACTAGTTTTTGCTTTCCCATGCAGATTTATTCTCATCATTCTTCATCAAGAACTAGATTAGGTGTAAAAATTGATTGGGTAGGAGGCTCAGTGAATAAATGCAAGGGTTCTTTAGGTTCCTGATGAATATGCCATAGGTGATCTTCGATAGGACTTAGGCATCCAATGACTGCTACATGCATGGCCTGAAGGGTCAAGCACAAGTCTATTCTTGGTGAAAAGTAAGAGAGAACTGATGTCATGTTCTACTTTAGTACCTGCCAAAACCTTTTACCCATGCACCTTTCTTTATGAATGTACCATGCTTGTGCCCAAGTGTGCAAAGTACCATAGAACACATGCACCTGGAGGTATTCTAGTAGGGATGTTTCCTTACCATGCCATATGCTCTCACAAGCCTCAATGTGAGGTTTGGGTGCTTGCATGCCACTATAACTAAGTGTGCCTCTGATCTTATTGTTATGATGAAATCTATGATGGAGAGAAACTCACACTTGATCCCAATATAAAAGATGCTCTTTATGAGTACAACACCATCTGGAAATGGTACCATAAAAATGTGATCTAATGACCTCATCCTATCATTCTCACTATCATATAACTATTCAACATGTTAGAAAAAGTCACGCATCTCCATTTGTCATTGGAACTATGGAGCTTCTTCAAGTCTCTTCAATGGTGGTCCCTCCAATGGTCCTCTCATTACTAAACCCATGAGGTGCACAAACTTATGATGTTTAGGAAGCTGGTGCAGGATGATTTATCCTTTGTTTACAGTGCTGCACAACCTTTTGATGAGGTCATAGTCATCATGGGCCCAATAGTTGCAATCATTTCTTGTAGTATCTGAGATAGATTGGTTTTCCATCCATCAGAGAATACCATATAGCATTGGATTATGTTGTTCATAATTTCAAGCAGTCACATTATACAATTTTTTGATGTCTTCATCAACACCCATAGGCTTGATATAGGGAGGTCCTTATGTTTGGTCTAAAGGTACTACTACACACTAATCGATATTCTCAAAGCTAATGTATCAATTTTTAAAGCTCAAATCTGCATGGTTCTCATAGTACCAAGGCTAACCTAGTAGGGTTGGAAAGTAATCAACTTTTGTTAATTTCAAGACCTCAAATTTTGCTTTGAAGGGAACCCCAAGTATTTCAATGATGACATTCTTGAGGACTTCAATAGGATATGCTCGAATCTTATTTTCCATGAACAGGACATGAGAAGAGGGCTACAAGGTTAGACTATACTTTTTTGCCAAGCATGTTTAGTGAGAACATTTAATTGTGTGCCAATATCTACTAAAATATCTTGGATTACCCATCCATTGATTACATCATTAACCAATATCTCTCCATCTTTTGAGGAAGAGGGATTAGGAGTTTCCTAACATTAAGCATGATTTAAATAACATTCTTCACTTTGCCAACTTAGGTGAGGGTGGAATTCATTTGATAAGTGAGCCTAAATTTTAAACCAAACACTAAGCTAAGGAACAATGTCCTCATCGAACACATGTTTGCATAGTTCTTTAAAATAATCCCATACCATTGGTTGAGGTTCAACTTCCCTTTGCACTATGGCATGTTGTATCACGTCCTTATTCTTGAGGTATTGAATCTCACCTTGGAGCTCTCACATAAGTGTCATTGTATTCTAAAGGACATCCTTTTGCTACTATGCATTAGGATACTTTCTTGCTCACGGTTTTTCTTGATGTACCTTCTCAATCAGGTTGGCTATGGATTGAGTCTGACCCCACTACAAGTGGTGATATTTACTTGTTGCACTATTGGAATGGTTAGTCATGCACACCATTATGGTTTATCTATTCAAATCATGTTAGTGCCTTTCTCATTATGGTCCTTGGTGATGGCTTCATATAGATCAGGACACTCTTCCAGTCAATGGTCCTTTTTAAAAAATATGCAAGTTAGGTACTCTGGGCAATCCCTTTGATAGTGGTCTAGTGACCCACATTTATAGTAAGTCCTTGGTGGAAAATGACCACCATCTCATCCTCATCCTCTACCTCACCCATGGTATCCACCATTGTCCTAGGTATTGGTGACTGAGGTTTGGTGTATGTCATGCACTTAGGCTTCATGAATATCACTGATCAATTGACAATAATTGGTATCATAAATCTTACAATACTCAAACACCTTAATGTTCATATCCCATTTTAAAATTAGACAAGAATGGACATCATATTCCTCATGACAAATTTCATAGGTTTGTTTTAGTATCACGTGGATGTTCTTACATGGGTAGTTGTTCCTTGTGTACCCTTTAACTTCACAGTTGGTACACCAAACACCACTACATGTCTCATGTGCATTATTTTCCATCAAATTTTTGAGTTGTGATGTCATGGATGCTATTTGTGCCTCCATAAATGGACTAATCTTGGTATCCATACTTCTGACTACTTCAGTGTGGAGGGTAACTTCTAGTGCCTCATGCATGTTGGTGAAGTTTCTTTGTGACAATGTTTGTCGAAAAGCTAGAAATAGTCCTCCCATAAACCATTGTGCATGCTGAGCAAGGTTTATTTTGAATGACAACTTAGAAAGAAAGGTTTTGATTCATGCATCATATTCACATATGCTCTTTGTAAGTCCTTGCTTTATATCTTTTAACACTGCTATACTTTATTACTCAAACTTGGGAATGTCAAATTCCTATAAGAAGGATGTTTTGAGTTGGTCATAGTCTACCAATACTTGATGAGGGTTAAACTTGTGATACCATTTGTGCACATGCTCTAAAAATGTGGTTATAAATATCGAAGTTGTTTCTAGAATCTGGATAATGCGAATGCAATGGAGATGTGATCACACGAGATGAAGCTAGTGCACATCACATAGATGCTAAAGCAATTTTAAATTATACAAGAAGATAAATTTCACAAGAAAAAGAGGATAAAACCCAATATTTGATTAACTTGAGATGGCCAAAAGTGAAGAATACATATAGGATAGCATGTAAGTAACTCCTCCACAAAAGGTGGTCAAAGCACCCCAAGAATAAACTGTAACTCCTCCATGAAAGGTGGTGACAAGGTGCTAAGAATAGAGAAGTGACTCCCATACATGGAATAGCCAGTTAAAGGAGTTACTTTGGACATTCTTATGACACATCTATGACACACATCTCCACATAAGCTAGCCTATCCCACTAATGTAGGAAAACTCCAAGTATGCACAAATATATAATTTTCCTAATTAAATAATAGGAAAAAATATAAAACCTATACTAATAGTAAATTTTGTATCCTTTCATTTAGAAGACGTGATGTTACATGCTCACCAAATCAATTCATACTTGTGGACATGCTTAGCTGCATTCTCTACCCCTCTATTTTAAAGTAAATACAATGTCATCTCATAGTAGAATATAGTAGGTTGTGGTTGAATGGGTGGTTTTTGGGAAGATCCAACTCCAGTTCCATGAGGGGTATGCTTCCACTTGTGCCTCCCCCTGATCTTCCTCCAATGCCTCTAGTAGTAGTGCCCATTGGAAGAAGTGTGGTAGAGGGTTGGTTTCCAAAGTTGAGGTTTGTAGTTTGGCTTTGAGGGCCAAATTCATGAGGCATCCCAAGATGTGCCATAAAATTCACTTAAGGAAATGTTGATTCTAAATAATTTCTTAATGGCCTAGTTTTAGTTTCTCTTACTGGTTCAATTTTTGACCCTAAACTATCTGTATCCCATTTTTATATATGTACTCTATCTAAATCAAAGGCATGAGCACACACTATGGTGGGGGAGTCTAGTTGATTCGGATTTGACTTCAAAATTCTTGAAGTTCAGCTTGGTTCTCCTTCAAAGGATAGAAGTGGCAAAGAATGTGGCTCAAAAGTGATGGGTCCCTTGTGTGTGTCTCTCTCCCTATGACTATTCACAACACTCCTTGAGGTTTCTCAATCTCTTCCCAGGCTACTAACCCCCATGATCCTTTGTTGAGATTCATCATACTTCTATTTTCATAATGCCTATTGGCTTGCTACCATGTTGAACCCACAATCTTCAATCAACCTCTTGTCTCCCTTCCCAAACATATGACTCATGCACAGGGGATTTTATCCCTCCATGGGGAGAGTCTCCAATCCAAGGTCAAAAATTAGATTCTTAATTTTGAAGGTAAATAATGAGAGATATCATCCCCTTGGATCTCGTAAAAATTAGAACTTTTCTTCTTCAGTACATGAATAGGTGGTCACCACATATTTCAAAATGTAGCTAAATGGCTCTCCACTAAAAATTAACTGCTCACATCTAGGGAACTCCAAGTCATGTTAAAATCATCTACCATTCAAGTGTCCAAAGCTAACTTCATCCAAGATTTTGGGATCATCCTTGAGAATATGCAAAGATCCAAGAATGCAAGAGATCTGGGACCTTAGAAAAAAAGTCTCATAGAGAGAGCTATAGATAATCTTCTCTACCCACTATCGTGCAGAAATTACTATTTCAAGATATGGAACCACAAAGTTTTCTTCAACACTTGAAACCCATTCTTCAATATTATCTAATGTAATGTGCTCAAACATTTCCCATGATTATGATCCAATTGCTTCGTGTCCCAATAATGAAACCAAAATGTTGGGTTCCTTTAATTAGTTCCAATTTAGTGCTAAAGCTTTTCCCCAATAGGCTAGTGCACTGGCCCTATCACGTGAGAAGGGAGTCTCATGTGCTCACTCAAAGTGCATAGCAGAAGACTGGTTTCTAAAGGCTTTGAATCAAAATGTTGTTTGTTTTTTCATCTTATGTAACACGTCTTAAAATGGTTATTCAACACCATAAATATATTACTATTATCATTATTGTTCCAGATTTAATTATCACTATAACTAGGATCACCATTACTATTTAATAATATCAATAAAAGAAAAAGATACCCATGACTTAGAAATAAAACATATCCATCTTTCAATACTTAGAATGATTCATAACACAATATGGCTAAACACTATTTTTTCTCTAATAGTTTATTGAGCTATAAGATAAAGGTTCTATATCTATTCTCCAAAAGACCCCCATGTAAATGTTTACAATAGGGATTTTATACTTGTTTTCCCTAACCAAGTGTGAAAATTCTAACTATCATGAACAAATGGCACATAAACCCCAATACACTGAGAGTTATTTCTCTTACAACTAGTTGTTCCTATAAACTCGGGCCTTTGTGCCCTTAGATACTTACTCAATGCTATATTCTAGTGGCCAAGTATTCCATTCCTCATGAGCTGGTATAGAATCTCCAATCGGTGGGTTCAAAGTTTCCTAATTAATTTTCTCCTCTAACTACTCCCACATCCCTCACGCTCTATTTCCCTCACCCTCTCCTAGTATTTCACTTCTTATTTTGATTCTTCTGCTCTTGTGTCCCTTATGACATGTTCTTCCTTTTATTGGGTCCTCTCATGATGGGTCTATTTCACCTTTGTCCTTTTGTGCCTATCAATTTTTGTGCCACAATACTCTTATGCATCATGGTCCTCCCTCACCATTGTTTTCCCTCTTCATGCTGGTACTTGTGTCAAAATGGGCAATGGTCTTTTCACGTTGTGCACCAAAAATGGAATAATAATTATTCAAAATTTAGGGCTCAACATAAATTCATCATAGGTTATGATTTGATCAATCACCATTCCATATGTGAATTTTATTTTATGAGCAAAAATCTTTGTGATATTTGCTTTGAAGCATGCCCGATTAACTACAATTACATTTGAGAGTTCTTGATGAGCATCATCAAGTTTAACAACTATATTAGCAACTCAACATGACAATACTTTCTATTAGTAGGTCCAATCTTCCTTCCTCCAAATAATCCTAGGAATTTCAATCAAATCAAATCTCAAAATAAAAACACCCATAACAAGACCAAAAGTATTCAAGCATTCCATGGCCAAATCAATCATAGAACTCACCCATATTTTGTGTATGAGAATAAGAATGAAAAATACAAAAAATCCAATGGAGTCCACACTTAAGTAAAAGACCAAATTTCCTTACACACTTATTTTTAATCTTTATGTGACCATGAAATACAATGCATCTTCCTTACCCTAAATGGTTTTAACTATTGCCCATTAAGGAGAAAGGTGCTCTAGTAGGACCCATTCCAAAATAAATCAATTCTTCCTTTATATTGGAGAAGAATATTAATCATCTAGCATCAAGCATCTCATTATGACTATCCTTGTTAGACCATTATTTATAGTTTTTTCTCAAGTGTGAGACTTAGCTCTAAGGTATGATTTATGAATCATAAGTAATGTTCCTTCCTTGACCCTCAAAAGATCACTCAAAACACATATGCAAGAGTAGTCTTCATACCCTATACTACAAGCTATATCATTGATTTTATCTCCCTTTGTAGCATTCTTTCCATGATGATAAGGATCTTGAAATGATATAAAAGGAAGCAAAAATTACAAAATGTTTCGATACCTTATGCTACAATCAAAATGATCGCCTTAGTTTTTTTAAAGAGAAACAATTGAGATATCTTTAGTACTCCAAAATTTGTGACTCAAAACTCTCAAATTACGGTTGACTAAGATATTCTCCTCACATGCATATCCATCGATAATATTACTCTAAAAAATAATTAATGGGTCGTCATTTAGAAGCTTGAAATATATACAAATATCATTATTTAACCCAAGCCTTGTCAATTGGCCTATGAAGTCGATGTCCCATCGCATAAAAATTTACTATCTCTATCATTAAAACACCTCTAATTACATGTGTGGGCACAATTAAAGGTGTTTTCATGAAATGTAAAATTTCATGACAATGAAAGGTATAGAAAAATACAAAATCAAGAGAGGGCATAAAGATCAAAACACAATTTTGTCCTTTGTTAGGGCCACCTAGATATATTATGACTTTTCCTTTAATTAAGACTTGTTATGGGGCCTCTACCCAACCATTTTTTACTCTCTTATTTGGCCAAGGCCTAAGCAATCAAGTTACTTCATGATCCAACTTAGGGAGAGAGATAAGAGGATCCCAAAATAACACTTATCCACATGTCAATAGTTATATGTAGTTTTCTTACAAGGCATTGAGGCTACATTTGACTACACTCACTTTTTTAATGCTCTTGGGTGGAAAAATTAAAAACTACCTATGCCCCCTCTATATTATCCCTGGTGACCTTTCTCTTGAATGTTGTTTTAAATATTTTGAGGTTCACACCAAATTTATCATTTGTAATGATCAAACCATTTTGATTAAATAATATTTTTATGCTAACTTGTCTGAAAAAGACTAGTGTATTTTCTTTCTTTTCTTCTAAATGAGTCATGGTAACTTTCATGTCGCTCAACCATTCCTCTCAGGATTTCCTCATGTATATTAAAAAAATGTGATATAGGCTAATGCCAATGAATAGCATAATCTTTAACTGAGAGAGCATTCCATTCTTTATCACATCTAACATATTCTTCAATTCATTATCCATTTTTGTTATTTGGTCCTAATACACCTATGCCTTCTAAGGAAACACCTTAATCTTGGTCAAATCCTCAACTAATTCTACTAAATAATGAAACAAATTAGATAGGGACCTCTCTACTTTGTCAATCAATCATGGGTAGTAGAGATGAAATGACACTTTATCATGGAGTGCTTAGCCTACGATGATATTTGTATTCAATACGTACATAATTTTAAGGTGGATAACTTAAATGGGTTATTCAAAGAAGCAAGACTTAAGAAGATTATAGGTTTTGTACTCAAGATTTATAGCTTAGAACCTCAACGTTTGGTCCCATAGACTCTTCAATCTCGTGGACGTCATTAAAATCTTTCATTTCATTAGGGTTGCATGGATGTTTATTCTCACTTGGGACTTAGGATAATTTTGTCACCAACTCAAGATCTCTGATTATTGCATCGTGGGACTGTAGGGGTATGGCTATGTGATGTGGTCAATAATGATTATTCAATGCTTTCCACACCATAAAATTCTTACTAAATGGGGATGTCAGAGTTTGGGAGTGTGGGACAAACGGAAAGGTCCCACATCATACCATTTTATTATCAGTGGAGTATGGGTGCAACATAATTTGTCCACAAGGCTAAGTTAGTCCCAAGGTCATGTAGGAGCACAATAACACGTCATTGTGAGAACCACTTTTCTAATAAATGTGATAAATTAATGCTAGGTCAACCAAAATGAGATTAGTACCTCAAAATAATTAAGTATGGAACTCTTAATAACACTAGCAGTTGTCCCATGGTGCAAGAAAAGTCTGAGGTTAAATAAAAGTTGTTCATATGAATAAATGATAAAATAGCCGTTATTATTATTTCTCTATTGTATCTCAAAGTAAAAAATATTTGGGTAGTAAATCAATTAATGTATTTCATAGGTTGTTCATTTACTGTAGTGTTATAACCAAAGTGATTTATCAAAGTAATAAGAAATTAATCCAATGGACAATCAAATATGCTCTACCCTTGACACGAAGCAACCGACCAATCTACCAGCAAAAAGGGTTTGAAACCAGTAGTCTATAAACAACATATTCTATATTTTTGCCTCTTGTGAGACAAATTTGGGGGTTTCACCCCATTGTATAAGCCTCTAATGAATCACATCAGGCATCGAGTCTTTAAATAATCAAAAATTAAATAGTCCATGCCATCGTCCAATTTTTTTAAAACTTTTCTAAAAAGAAAACAGGGGCATAGATAACCAAGCAAGAAGATGGACATGTTTGCCATACAATGTCAAAGCCCTATACTCCATTTAGTCCTGATTTGTTGTTGCTGGTAGTTCATCTCTTGGAGTGACAAGGTTGCAGGGTATGAACTAAACATCTATTGTATTTTATCATAAACATGCAATTCCAAGTACTGGTAAGGCATCATTATACTTTACTTTATATTATATTATATTTTATACTAGATTATTTTATTTTATTTTTTATATTATATTATATATAATAAATTATATATATATATATATATATATATATATATATAATATTACATTTATTCTAAATGGATCAAAATGAGCTAGATTAATTTTATATTTTATTATGTTTTAGAATATAATATACTATATTGTATTATATAATATATATTATTTTATATTATATTTTATTAAGTTATATTGTATTGTATATCACAATATCTTATATTTTATTTTATAATATTTATATGGTACAATGTTTTGTTTATGCAGTGTTCACAATGATCAAATATTTTGAAAAATCATTTATACGTTTCAATATTAGGTTATGCCCAATGAGGTGCATTTGTTTGACCTTTGTGTTTGTCTATATAACTTTGCCACTATTGAAGAGCCAAATTCGTAATCAACTTCCCAGTGGGAGAGCTTATGATTAGATATGAAAAACTATCCATAGATTCATCTCACTTTAAAAATATGATTTTAGATATGCCCACTTTTATTAAAGTTTTCTCATTCACTTACAAGATATCACATCTACATTATGGACATTATCTTCTAACATGCGAGATGTTAACTTGTAACTTTATTAATTATATAATATAAATGAGTATTATATATTTTATATAATGTATATTTTAATATTATATTGGAATGTGTGTGTGTGTGTGTATAATATGAAAATATTAAATATTAAAATAAATATCATATGTGTTAAATATAATATAGTATAAATATATATTATTTATAATATATTAAAATATAGAATGTAATAAAATATAATATTTTAAAATATATATTAAAACTACCATAACAAAATATATATTAAAATATTATATATATATATATATATATATATATATATCCATAACTAAAAAATTGCACAGCTACCCATGCATGAGACATCTAAGTGAACGATCAAACAAATGGTTGTTATGGTCACTTGTAGCTCTACAACAAATGACAAATTTCATTTCCATTAAGGTTTGATGGGCGCCTGTACCATGTTCCAAATCTGTTATTTTGGTATGAATTTCATTTCTTGAAATTGCAAGTCTACAATAATTCAAACCCATCTTATGCATTTCATCCAAACTTGTCTGAGTCATTTATGTATATCTTTCAATCATTGAAGAGGATATTTTAATCTGTATTATTTTTTTATCTTTAAGTTGTAGCTTACAGTCACCCATTTTTTATGAGCTTTGAAATCTTGCGATAGAGGACAAATATTTGGCGTCTTTGGAACATTTCTTAAAAAAATTATTTAGGTCACATCACTAACTCCTTTTGCACTTCTGACAAAAAAAATAGTTGTAGCAAGATAAAGTGCTTGACAATAACAAAGCAAATCGAACCTGATAGGTGGAAATGTGTTAGCCAAATAATGGAAGAGAAAGCATATTATTTTGACTTGTCTCATGTGAACCGAATATGAAGACTTCACCTCTCAATATAAAGCCTCTGACTTAATAAATAAATAAAAATACATATATCTTTCCAAAATTGCCAACTCTCATTTGTTTTATATAAAATTAATTTATTAAGCCAAAAGCATTTTCATTACACCCTCACCATCGCCATGGATTCACCACCACAGATTGAACATCTTTTAAATGGCATGAAGTGTTAGGTTAAACATTCCAAAAGGAATAATCACATGCAAATTTCAAAAAGGCCATGCTGAATTGGTACAATATGCATACACTGGGCCTGCACCAGTCTAGGAAGTTCATGTGGTAGTCACAATGTTTTAGAATGTCATCCAAGAAATGTATGTTTGATTTTTTTGTTTTTTTTTATGAGTGAACAATTCTTTCATTGGTAGTGATAACAATTAATTCAATCACCTCACATCTTGTTTCATAAGTGTTTTAAGTATGATGTGGACAACACTCACTACTTGAGAATTAAACCTACCAACTATCACTTACACATTGGATCAATTGCCAATCAAATTCATTTTCTCTTAATTGATGACTCCTCTATCATAATGTACACATTAAAACATGAATGATGCCCCCTTATGCACCCATGTGGCATGCAGTGTACAAAAGCTTTGACACTCACTTCAATTGTAATGAAAGCAACAAGATAGACTTTAGATCCTTAATTAACTGGCTCTACATCAGCATAATTATATTTTTGATTTGATTTACACATTGTACATGGAGTCCTTATGTAATCAAATAGGAAATAGTTAATAATAGACCCCATCACCTTGCAAGCTACAAACCCCTTTATAATGGGTGCAGCTCATGTAAATCTAGCAACTGCCCTGAAGTTAGGGCATGTGTATGGCATGGGCCCTCTATTGTATGATATCACCTAAATTATCTTGCCATTTCCCCTCATCATCACCACCTAAATCACTTTGAAATCTTACACCACTTGTGAGTTCTATATGGCATTTCCCTTTATTCCATCGGTATAATTATGGCATCAATATATTGGCAACATCTAACATAAGTTACAATATAGACTTTGGAACCTCAATGTCTTGTCTACACATCAAAAACATTACAATACTAATTTGAATCACACATTAGACGTGAAACCTTATTGAAATCAAATCTTCCTCATGTTTTCATCATCTACCCTTGAAAAAAGCAAATGTCCAATCAAATAATCCACCACCTATAATATACATACCCATTTACAATTGGTGTAAGTCATGTAAATCTAACAAATACCCAAAAATTAAATATCTTGTACGATATAGTTTCCCCTTGCCATCACCACCTAACTCACCTCTTTACACATCACACCTTGTGGTGGAGGCTTTAGTGGAGGTTTGGGTGGTGGCTTGGGTTTAGGCAAAAGTTTTGGTATTAGTTTGGGACACTACAATGGAATTGATAGAGTTTTATGTGGTGCTATTAGGTTTGACGATAGTTTAAATAGACCTAATTGTGTTAGTGAGCATGGTGGCAACATTGGCATGGGAGCTAAAGTTTTTTTTATTTTTGATATTTTGTTTGTAAATGTTTTATTTCTATTATTGAATTATATTTCCATTTTAACCATATGATGTGGATACCCCCTAATGCATGAGAATTAAATCTACCAACCCTACCCACTACTAGGGACGGATTGCTAATTGACCACATTTATTTTCAATCTATACTCCTCCACCATAACATTCACATTGTATCACAAATGCAACCCCCTTATACACCCACTTAACATACACTTTACAAACACTTTGTTACTCACATCAACCTTAATGAAACTAACGAGACAAACTCCATAACTTCAATGTGTTCCTTGTACATCCTCAACATTGCACTATTTTAAAAATCTACAATAAAACATGGATTTAATTTTTTAATTGTCATGCTAATTACAATAAACAATCAAATTCTCATCTATTCTAATTTCTACCACATCCTTCAAAATAAGATACCAAATAACATAATAGCTACAAAACTACAATGACCTCCGAAAGTGCCAACATAATATTTATGGATGTTATAATGCATTAAGTAATTTATTATAATTTATGGCTAAAAATGTAATATTCTCTAGTCACTATAGGGTTTTTTCACGACAACACGATGACGTCAGGGAATACGCCACTCGTGTGTTGCCAATAATAAAATGCTAATGATACAAATACACCAATCAAAATTAAACATGCAATGAAGTGATTAACATTGTCATTGGTCAAACACAATCATTAGGTGATTACTGCCAACTATTTTATTCGTCACTTTCCCAAATATTCTTTTGGCTTATTCCAATTCTAGAAAAAAATTAATAGAAGTCCTAGTAGTCAAAATTAGTTTTTCAAACAAAATATAATGGATATTGAGGTTTTCATTTCTCATAACAAAATAATAAAATAACCAGTTAACAATAAGTTATCTGAGGTTATAAAAAATAAATTAATTATTTTAATATCCTTTTTTAATGATTAAATCATATGTTTTAGTTATTATTACAATAAATGGATTAAATTTATACATGAATTTAATCAAAATTTTGTTTATTGTCATTGAAGTAATGTATCCAAATGTTTCTATTTTTGTCAATCCATTTTATCAAAGTACATGGGTAATAAAACCATTACAACTGCTAAATAGAGTAGTAAATTATGCTAAATATAGGGTTTGTTGGATTTTGTTTTTCCTTGCATTATTTTCATGTCTTGAATGTGACATGTTTTACATGTTTGTTAGAGTGATCAGTTCCAAAAAAAAGTTTAGAATATACAACAAGACAAAACAACATGGCATATCCTATAAGGGATATTTATGTGTCAAGCTATTGTAAACCCAATGCCTACTACTTTCCATTGTTGAATAATTTTCAAACATTTATTGTTCATAACACTCTTGTGTTATTTATATATGTCCCTTCCTCTATCACCAACCTTCATGGAAAACTTCTATTTTGGTTTGACTTTAGTCTTTGAACTTGTGCTTGTTTTCAATACCTATGAAATAGTAGTAAGAGAAAATTTTACCTGCTCTTCACCTTGCACATTATGTTTTCCTAACCTTGTAGATTACCCCTCCAACAAGTAAGGCAATTCATCTGTTCATACATATTTCATCGTGGTATGGTACCACTTAGGCCTTTTGTGTTGGTCTTATTGATTTGATTGTGAAGAGTGAGAAACACTCTTTTCACCACTAAAACTTGACTCTTGTGTTTTTTTTCATTTTTGAACCTTGTTAAATTTTGATACCAAAACTTATTCTATAAAAATCATCAGCATGTAGCAATACACTACTATTAGTAGATTGACCATTATTAGAAAAGAATGATAATCTTTCCCTTATAATAATATATTTAATCACCACAATTCTATATGTAGATACATTTAGTAATTTATATGGATCTATTTACTCACAATATCCAATAAACATGTATACTTTGCCCAATATAAAAGCATTGGATCCAAAAATGCAAAAATTACTTACATCCATTGTTTTTACATACTATGCTTCTTTTGGTGTTACATTTTGAAAGCCATGTGTGAGAATTTTTTTGAGTGTACATGATTGTATTCATAGCTTCTACCTAGTACTAACATGGTACATATTGGCCACCATACACCAAGCCATCTCCATAACTGTCATGTTTTGCCTTACCATGACTTCATTTTGTTGTGTAGAATATTGCCTATGTATACCTCCTTTCTTATAGAATCCCATTAGTCTTTTAGAGACAAAATCATCCCCATTAACTAATCTAAGATATATTACACGTTTCCCTCCTTATTTATATACCAAAACTTTCTAATAAATAAAATTAGATAAACATTATAACTTTCTATGCAGAAAACAAACCCACGTTTCCTAGAAAAGCCATTTATAATCAACAAGTAAAACAAAGATCCAAATATTGAAGGTGTTCGTACTCGAACATGTAAACTTTTATATACCAAATCTAATACATTCTTAACTCTTTGTATCTTACCAATGTCAAAAGAGTGTGAAAATTTCTTATCTATTTGACATATTGAACATCCATTCTAACTCTTTTGAATAGAAAACATTCCATTCACCATGTTATCCTGACTTAATGTATGCAAATTTTCATAACCGAGGTAACCATATATCTTATGCCATAGTTCACTAGTGATTTCAACCACTAGAAATGCATGCTCTTTTTCTATTTTAGGATTGACCAAATTATATAATACCTTGTTACTAATACCAATAGTAATGACTTTATTTTCATGAAGATTAATAACCATGCATCTATTTCCTTTAAACTCCACACAAAGGTTAGGACTCATAGTTATTTCACTTTTAAAAATAATGTTTTTATTCCTGTTAGGAACAAATTGAACATTTTAAAAAGTTTAAGTAACACAATTCAATGAAATTTGAACATCTCCATATCCTTTCACATAGTGAACCCAACCATCACATAAGAAAATTGATTCAGTGAAACTATCATCTTCTAAAAAGTTTACCTACCAGTCTTTAAGACATGTGTAGTTTCTTAATGCACCTAAGTAAAAATACCACATTCTTGACTCTACAACATATTATGTGATACCATAAATGCAAACTCACCTACTGAGCTTTGTTCATCTTCTTCAACCACATTTGTAAATTGTAATTTTTTTCTATTAATTTACAAAACATATTTTCACTTACGACAATATTTATTCACATGATCAGGTTTATTACAATAAAAACACTTCCATTTATATTTAAAAATATTTATATTTTTGTTATAGGATTTTTTGAAGATCTACTAGTACTCCATTGTTTACCTTTTCTCTTTGACTATGCCATGAACATATTTTCTGTAGACTCTGATGTTGAAGTGACTGAATGTTCATGTTGTATTTCCTTTTGTAAGAGAAGTGTTGAAATTTTCTCAAAATCTAGTGCCTACATCTATGCAATCATATTCAGTGACTCCACAAAGGAATCATATAATGGTGGTAAATTCTGCATGACAGGATCAATTAAATATTGCTCATCTATAAGTTTTTCCACTACTTTTAATTGGTCACATATGTCTTTCAATTGCAATAATAATTAAGAAATGGACTCACCTTCTTACATTTTAATTGAAAAAAATAAATTTTTTTAATGTAAAAGTATTCTGGGTTCACAAGCCTAGTATTTTGATGTAAGATATTTTCATAGCTTTGATGCAATGGTCACATTTCTAAATTTTGGTATCAATTTATCAGCCACTGAAAGTTTTAACAATATTAAGGCTACTCGATAACTTTTATTATATTCATTAGGCTAAACATTTGGTCTAGTCTCTTTAGAAATTACAATTTAATCAATATTCTAATACTCACAAATTTTAAGTATCTTATGACTCCATAAACTAAAGTTTTTATCTATCAATTTTTGTGAATTTGTTAATAACATGTGTTGTAAAGTAGTCATTCTAACCTAATTTTTCACTAAAACAATTAAAAATGAAAAACTATAATGAATTTTAGAAAAAATACTTTTGCACATGGAGTCTATCCTAAAATACGACAATGCTACCTATTTCAGGAAAAGAGCCCTTATAATTTATGAGAAATTTAAATAACCAATTTCCATTAAATCACCTAAAAACACATAAACAATTAAATTTCAATTTTTACACATCCTTTTTCAAAAATTATTTTTGAGTGTATTCAAGGACATCAAAATCAATAATGAGTCAAAATTACAGCTATTTTGAGTTACGGTTTTCTAGCAATGGAATTAATCATGCAAATTTTCAAGGAAATTCAAGTCATTAAGGCAAGATAAAAAAGTTTAATTTGAATTATATATATATAGATATATATTCCCTAAATTTTCATGAAATTTTAGAAACTTTGGTTTAAAAATAAATAAGTTTAATCAACCAATCAACAAAACATATGTGTGTGCAATTACTGTAGCATACTTCTACAATGTTGCACCCTTCTCCAGTTGACACATATGCACATAACCTTCTTCCAGATGGATATCAAACTGTATAACTATTGCAATGACCTCTTGTGATGTTTATAATCACATAAATATAGACATATCTCAGAATATGTGACATTTGTGTTTTTTAAAATATAATAAATACAAACTTCTATGCCCTCCTTCTGAGCTCTTTAATAAGTGTGCCCAACTCCCTATCAAGGCCTCGTTGGAACCCAAATCCCTACCACATCCTCCTTGACACTGAACAACTAAAATTACTCCCAATATCCTCCATCCTTGTTTTTATTTTGGGATACCATTCCTCTTGGAAAAATGGAACACATCTCTTGTTCTTTTAAGGCTATAATGTCTCTCCCAGGTGTATCATGCCCTCCTTAGGATTGAAACCATTCATATCTTAACTTAAGATTTTAAAAAAATGTTAAGAAATTAGTGTTCCATAATAATATTAAATAAATGTGCAATTCATAATGTAACAAAGTGATTTATTTGGTTGTTAAACCAACTCATGTTGATAGCAACATTATGAGTAAGAATAAGGTGGGAGAGAGATTATGTATGGATTTATGATTGCATTTGATAAGGCTTGACTCCTTGATTTTAAGAGTTCACATAGCCTATATATGTAACATCTCTACATTAACTAAAATAATCTGATTGAATTCTTTTGTGCATTAATATTTATGTGTTAACCTTGTCTAAATATAAGATGTGGTATCAGAGTAGCTAATTTACAATGATAATATTCATCCATTCCTTTATGTGGATCTTTGCCTAATTATTGAGTTATATATTTGGCATGCATATTTTATGTTTATTTCATGTTATGACTTCATAAAATTAGTTATTATGGCATTATTACTTTGTATGCAGATCTATCTAAAGTAAAACATAAAAAAAAATCATCTTCATTCACCATTGTGCATAGAAGGCAAGACGTCTACTTTGGTTCCTTATGATATCCAAGTTTGAATTAGCAAGGGACTATATGATTTCATATTATCAGGTAGTTTGTGTATCTAATTGGTCATGATCTATTTTACATAGTCTAGATCCTTTATCATGAATTGAAGACATGCCCACTTACAAGGTCATGTTGTCAATATAAATTTATACCACCTTCTCTATCACATACATATGTCAGAACCATTATATAAAACATAGTGGAACATAAATCATTTTCAACCTATTGCACATGAATATCTATGAAAATCAAGGTTCGAGACTTTTCAAATGTGGCTTGTTGTATAGTTAATGCTCATGCAACATACTAACTAAGTTAAATCTTGTGTATGGTTAGTATCAACACATGCAGTGATACTATTCATAAGACTATTATCATAGTTTGGAGTTATTAGGTTATTTGTAATATATATTTGTTTAGCCATATCATGGTTTTTATTTGATTATGTTTTAGTGAGACATGCCATGTTATTAGGTTAAATTGTTAATTTAGTCATTTTTTTTATAAGTTTTTATTATAATGACATTAAAGATTAATTATATATATTACTTTTTTTATATAGTCATTTTTTGTCTAGTTTTTATTTATTTTAAAAGTGTCAAAAATAAAAATAAAAATTATCTTGATGCACTATTACTTATATATGACGTCCTTCTTGTGGGGGGGCATTCTAAAATTAAGCCTCAAATTCATTTTTTAAGGATAAATTTTTGGGGGAAGCTGATGTCTTGTGTTATTATCTTTTTCATTTCTTAAAATGCACATTCTATTAGAAAAATTCATTGGTCTTAATTTTCACACTTGGAAAGTTAAAATTTAGATTCAACTAATGAATAAGAACTTGTGGGGAATAGTCAGTGGGAAAGAAACATAGCCTATAGATGTAAATAAGTTATTAGAATGGAAAAGTAGAGATGATAAGGCCAGAGTGATCATTGGATTTACACTTTTAGATTCAAGATTCAGAACTACATTATGTAGATTTAGAAAACTCATCCACATAAATTTGGGAAAATCAAGTAGACTATTTGGTACTAAAGTAGTCAATGCAAAATTTTCTATAAGTTAATGCTTATTCAAACTCAAGAGTGATGGAGTTACTATCTCTAGTCATATAAACAATCTAAGATCTCTCATGAGGCAACTAGTATAAGTCAAAGCTCCAATTGATGACGAAGATGTAAAATCTAGTATGTTCAATAGTTCATCTTCTAAATACAACAATGTTGTTTTTACTCTTGGTTAGATGCCATCTCAATCTCTAGAATATATGATCTTAGCTCTCCATACAGAAGAAAAAAGGGCATTTTCAAAAGATTCAAAAGAAGAAAGTGTGATGTACTCAAAGAACAATCATAAATAATCAAATAAGAACAAGGAGAGTATTGAATGTTTTATTATAAATAAAAAAGGATGCACATCTTGGAATTGCAATATTTGAGATAAAGATTTACTTAAGGGAAAGTTCAAATCCAATGAAGCCAATGTAATCATCAAAGATGAACCAATAATCGAAGAAGATCTAGTACACACATATGATGAAAATGAAGGATATTTATTCTAAGTATCTTCCAACATGAGGATGGAGGCAATGAGGAAGGAGTAATTTTAACATCTTATTGTAAGCCACTAGTGACAAGGCCGCTTTATGTATTAGTGCCATGTTTTTCATGATTTTCCTTTTTAGTGTTTTCATGTTTCTATTGTGTGCTAATTAAACCCATGTTGACATTTGGGAAAGAGGTATGTTCTAATAAGAACTCTTCAAGGGTAGGAGAATATTTTGAGGTAAACTCAAAATGGATTATTTTTTAGATAGTTTGGGAACTTTAGGATTCTAAAGGACTCAAAATTTGAAAACCCAAGGGGTGGGAATGGTACCATAGAATTTGGATCAGGAGCTACACCTATATGAGGGTAAAGAGACAACTTGATGGAGTTTCACCTTGTTTAAAAAATGTTTTTAGAGAGCAACCTCAACAGGATATGTTTCTCTTCTCCCATGCTCACACTAGGGGAGATGTTAGTAAACTAGTGTTCCATGGTAATATTAAATTAGTGTGAAATTTATAATGTAATAAAGTGATTTATTTGGTTGTTCAACCAAATAAAATTGATATAAACATTATGATTAAGAATAAGGTGTGGGAGAGATTATATGCATATTTATGATTGCATTTTATAAGTTTTGACTCCTTGATTTTAGGAGCTCGCATAGCCTTTATATGTAATATCTCTACATTGAATAAAATAATATGATTGAATTATTTTATGTGTTAACATTTTCCAAATATAATTTAAAAAAAAAGACAAACAAGACCATCCAATACACCTCAACTGCTCAATGTCCTCATGGCTATAAAACATGCCTTATACAAGCCATACACCTCACCAGACACAAAAAAAATGCCACACTTTTCCCTGGTTAGATAAAATACCTTTCTCGGATAGTCTTTCATACACGGTATGTGATCTCCACACTTGCTCCCTTACCATAGCTCCTCCCTCACTGTCTTGTCTCTAGGAACCTCAAACTATGAGCTCTGGTACCATAAAATATTTAGATTGAAGCCACAAGCCATGTATCATTTTAGTTAATGAGCTAAATAAATATATTGTATGAAGTTTATAAAGTAGGTACAATTAAGTTGGCATAAATATAATTAGTTATAATTTTTTGGGTTTAAGAGGGCATTGAAGAAGTCTAAAGGAGTTTTCATTGGTATTTATGGAATACTTAGGTTTGTGTTAAACTTGTAAACATTATAAATGTTATAATTCTGGTTTGAATTATTATATTTGTCTAAGTGACTTTTATGATTGTTTGTAATTTGGTTATGATTTTTTATGCTTCCCTGGTTACCATTCTTAGACTAGACCTAAATGATTAAAATAATTGGTATTTTGTATACCTAGTATAAATTGGTAGTCGATATGGTTGACGCTGACTATAAACTTGGACGAGAATCCAAGTTGGTTAAATTGAAGACTATAAAACGGATTAGTTATTAATCCATTCTATATCATTAAACAACCATCTTAGTCATCCTTACTTTTGATCTATATTAAATATGGGTTAATTATTCCCATCTCACCTCATAATGGAATAATTATCTTTCTTTGTATTATTTATTTGCCGAGATGTCCTCTAGTTTGAAAATCCAATTGCTCAGAATTCCCTTCATGTATCTAGTTACCATAACCACCATCTTGCTGATGGTTGGGGTGGTAAATGTATGCAATCATAATTTGGTGATGCCTAATGCATTAATCCTAGATCAGATAAGATAAATCACACCTACACTTTTGATTGGCTATACACTTGTTAAGCAGGAGCATGACCAATATGGAGATCCACTAGACCTGATTAGGGGATCACTTATATCACTTGTCATAACATATCATGCTAAGAAGGGTTCCAAAGCCTACAGTCTAACAAAATTTCACAACAACCCTAAAAGATTCCTATGATTTGATATTTCACTTATACTAATAAACAAGAAATTAAACTATTCCAATAAAAAGAAAAGTAAATTAATCTAGTGTGCACCAAAGATTGTGGCACAATTTGAGGGGTTAGATGCAAAGCAATCAAATATGCATAGGGAAATTCAAATAAATTAAGTATGAGTAACACCCTAATACATAGAATATGAAGATTAATATTATTTGAGCCAACATTTATGCTACTTATATCTACTAAAAGAAAGGATAAAAAAGCAAGAATATACTTACCTAAATGTGAACCCATCATGATTCAATCTCTCCCTTGGAAAATGGGGATTCACAAGATGTTTATGTGGTTCGTAAGGATCACTTTTTTAGGCCAAAGCATCCAAGACCTATCCATAAGACTAGATTCTCCAAAATAAGAAACCTAAGCTAAGTCTCCTCAAGTAGAATTGTGGAAGAGAAAACTGTGAAGAAGCATGAGCAAATAATAACTCGCTATTGCCTTGCATATGAAAATTAATGAAATGACATTGTATATATAGGAGTATTTTACCTAAAAATCACTCAAACATGTCAGCTATGCTAGGTCAATCAGGTCGACCTAGTATGTTTTCAGGCTAATGCCTAAAGTTTGTGCTAGGTTGATCGAAAGGTAAATAAACCAAAAGAGCTAAAGTTAACATAGAGCACACTAGGTCAACCAAGTTAACCTAGAGCACACTAGGTCAACCAAGTTAACCTAGAGCACACTAGGTCAACCAAGTTGACCTAGTGTACTGAATAGGTCAAAAGGGTGCCAAGCAAGGAGAAGAAGGATATAAAGAGGAAAAGACTAGAAGACTATGTAAGGGAGGAGAAATATCTTAGAAAAATATTATGGGAACTAGTTGGATTGGAAATAATATGAAAATAAGGGACAACAATCTTGCAAATCACCAAAGGTCTACCCACCCCTTTCCTAGTGTACCCCTTAAGGTATGCACTCAAAGAGATTGAGTCAGGATGGGTTCCTGCAAGATGTAAAGTGTTAGTATTTGATAAAATTTAAAAATATTATGTATATACAATAAGCACCACTGATGGTTGGGATCATAGGACTAGTTTGGAGGGCTTGTCTAGTCCATTTACTAGAATAGAAATGAAAGTGTAAATTTTGATTTAAAATATAATAACATTTACTTGTATGTGAATTAAAACCTATAGGACTTCCATCCACATAGTAGTAAATGTTAATTCTTCCAACCCATTTAATTTAGGGAAATAAAAATATGACACAAATATAAAGTACACAATGACATACATTGACAAAACCTCTATAGTTTCCATTAAAATACTAGCAAATTTAGAGTTAGATGTGAATGAAAACATGCCGATGATGTGGGTTCAATTGTAAGTAAAATTTCATTCCTCCAACATGGTGTATAGGTTGAAGATGGCATGCATGGAAACATTAACATGCCACATTAATGGAAAAATAGCCACCATTGGTCTAAAAAATGGTTGTTGTATATTAAGAACACTACCATATTCCAACATGACACTTTCTTGCATATTAATGACACAAGCATCTTCTATCATGGCCATAAAATTTACAAAAAAATATGGATTGATACAAACATAATAACATGTATTGGTGTGTGAATGAATACCTTGAAAACCACCATGAACACACCAGTAAACACTGAATTAGATGTGAAGGCACATAAAAACTCATGAGCATAGAAGTACAATAATAATAAAAGGAACATGAAAATAAAAATAACACCATTGTGGGTCGGTTCAATTATAGACAACACACTTGTGTGTAACATTTCATTACTCCATTAACATAGAACTAAATATTTATTCATATGTGAAGGCACACAAAAAAAACATGAACATAGAAGACACAATAACAATAATTTTCATCCATCCATTCTGCCAATAGGAATTCATCTATGAAATGTTGCATACATGAGAACTTTCTAGTAGGTTCCATGGTTGTTTAAGGGGAAGAGGTATGCAAAAAGGTAAAGACAAACATTTATGGTGTAATATTTCATCACTCCATTAACATGCCACTAAATGTTTATTCAGATGTGAAGGCACACAAAAAAACCATGAACATAGAAGGCACAATAACAATAATAGCCACATGAAAATACAAATAACATGGTTGTGGGTTCAGTGATAGGAAACACACATGCACCTAATGTTTCATCCTTCCATTAACATACCACTAAAATTTTACTTAGATGTGAAGGCATGTAAAAAAACCATGAACATAGAAGGCATGATAAAAATAATAGGCACATGAATATAAAAATAACATAGTTGTGGATCCAGTTACAAGAAAAACACTTGTGCATCATGTTTCATCCCTCCCTTCTATCGATGAAAATTTCTCTACAAAACATGACATGGTCAAAAACTTTCATGTAGGTTCCATGGCCATTAGGGGGGAAATAGGTACATTAAAAGGAAGGGAGAGACATTTATTGGTGGTGCATAGGGAAATGTTTACTTCCCACATTAATGAAACAAATGATAAAATAATATTTTTATTTGAAAATTATTATTAGCCTAATTTTTAATATTAATTAGTCCTTTTCGTCCCAATGATCAGTCACACCTACAAAATGACAAAAAATGACATGTTAATAAAAACATCATCGTATGACTTCCCACAGCATAAATTTGCTTGTTGGATGACCTATTTGAACTTAAAAATAATTAAACTTTCTAAATCTAAAATTATAGGCTAGGACGTGTCATAATATGAAAAATGTGGGACCCTAAAGTTAGGGGCCCCAACTAATAGTCCCCTTCCCCTAGTTACTTCAGGTTTTACCAATAAAGTCTCTAGACTTCATTACTATTGCGAGTCAAATCATGAGCCTTACATACTTTTTTTTGGACTTCATTACTATTGTTAGTCAAATCATGAGCCTTACATACTTTTTTTTTAATTTTATGGTGGATGTGTGTTTGTGTATATGTCAAGGAGCCTGACCATGGGGCAGTAGCCCCAAGTCCTAGCATACTTCAAGTTTGGCCAACAAAGTCTCCAAACTTCCATGTAATGTTGAGATATGATGCCCATCTTGGACTTTTTCCCCCATTTTAGACATATTTTTATAAATGGGATTTATTTTAAAAACCATCCATATAAACTGTCAATCTCATTAACTATTTTATATGAAATTTGAAACTAAATTTTGTATAAAATTTGTATCCATTTTGTATGGGAAATTTTTTAATACACCCTTACCCAAGGTTAATTAACTTAGATGTCTCACCAAAAAAGCTTGATTTCTACTATCAGAATTTGGTGATTGTCTCAAGATTTCTCGATATTAAAGATACATTTCTAAACCCTCCTTTCATCTTTACTAATCTAATTTTAAAAGATCAATTAACTTGAATTACTATTTTACATCTTTTTATTTCTACTTAGTAACAAATTTAAATCCATTTATCCATAACACAAGCCACATCCATGGTCCAAACATGACAATCATATTGTAATTCATACCACAAGACCAAATCCAAGTTATGATGAGAGTGGCCATCATTCGAATGAGATGAATGGTGGAGAATTTCTCCAACAATCTTGGAATAAATTGACACCATCATACTTCCTTATTGATGGTTTGAGAGTTGGACGTGAATGGTGGAGATTTACTCCAATAATCTTAGAATAAATCAATACCATCATACTTCCTTATTTATGGTTCAAGAATTGGATGCATATCCATTATGTATATAGTTGGATTTATTTTTAAAATGGTCAATCTCATTAAAAATTTTGTATATCTGCTGTAAATTTTCATCAATTTCACTTTCTCACAATAATAATAAAAATAGGCAAAATTAAGGCTCTGTGTGGAAGGAGACATATTAGAGACTACAATATTTTTCATAATGACTTATGTTAGTGTTTTTATTTTATTTTTTGTTGTTTTTTAATGTTTTTTTGTTGAGGACAAATTAATCTTATATGGTGTTGTGTACTCTGACAATGCATGTAGTAGTTATAAGTGTGGATATGGAATGCAAAATTGCAAGGGAGTTACCTCAAAATCTATCACAAGAATATATGGTAAATTATGAGTATAATGTTGTTTTTATATGCCAAAATAATTTATCATGTGCACTATGTAGTTTCAATAATTGAAGGAAAGTTTGGTTGGTTTTAGGAATGGAAAGAAAATGAAGCATGTTTTATCCCCAATTTTAGATCTAAGATTTTTGTGTTACTTGCTAAAATGTCTACCAAAATTGTCAGCCCTAGAAGAATATAATGAGTAATGTGCAAATCCTTTTTATTGAACATGAATAATATGCTAATTGGTTTTATTGAATGAGTATTGTGTTGATCATTTTTATTGAACAAGTATTGTGTTGATCCTTTTTATTGAATGAGTATTGTGTTGATCCTTTTTATGGAAAGAGTACTGTGTTGAACATAAAAGGTATAATAACAAAAACAATCACCTAAAAATAAAAAATAAAACAATTGTGGATTTAGAGACAAATAACACACCTACCTATAATGTTTCATTCCTCTATTAAACTACCACTAAACATTTACTCAGATGTGAAGGAACACAAAAAAAACCATGAACATAAAACACACAATAAAAATAAAAAGCATGCAAAAATAAAAAGAATATAGTTGTGAGTTTAATTACCAAAAATAGACATGCACATAACGTTTCATCCCTCCATTCTACCAAGGGAAATTCCTCTGAGAAACATAGCATGGTCGACAACTTTTGCTAGGTTTCATGGCCATTTGGGAGAAGGAGGTACATGAAAATGTAGGGAGAGACATTTGTTTGTGGGGTGTAGGGTGGCATTAAATTGCCACATTAATGGTATTGGATTTGATATTAATAACCAATGCATATTTCAACATGGCCCTTCATTTTATATTAATGACCTCACAAAGTTTTAAACTAATAATAAAATAATGTATTTGTTTGAAAATTATTATAGGTCAAATTTTTAAAATTAATTGGTCCCTTTGGTCCCAACGATCAGTCACACCTACAAATGATAAAAAAATGATATGTCAACAAAAACATTATTTTATGACTTCCCATAACATGAATTTACTTATCGGATGACCTATTTAGACTTTGAAATACTTAAACTATCTAAATCTAAAATTTTAGGCTAGAAGGTGGGGTAATATGAAAGATGTGAGACCTCAAAATTAGGGGTCTCAACTATAGGACCCCTTCACCTAGTTACTTTAGGTTTTAAGAACAAAACCTTTAGGTTTCATTACTGTTATGAGTTAAATCATGAGCCTTACATACCTTTAAAAAAAATTGTGGTAGATGTGTGTTTGTGTATATGCCAAGGAGCTAGGCCATGGGCACTAGCCCCCAACCCTGGCATACTTTAGGTTTGACCAATAAAGTCTCTGAAATTTCATTTAACTTTGAGATTTGATGCCTATCTTGGACCCTTTTCCCCATCTTAGACGTATTTTTATCAATGGGATTTATTTCAAAAGCCATCAATACAAATTGTCCATCTCATTAATTATTTTGTATGAAATTTGCATCCATTTTGTATAGTAAATTTTCTAATACACCCTCACCTAAGGTCAATTAACTTAGATGTCTTACCAAAAAAAATGTGATTTTTTAATTTTTTTTAAGGTCAGTCCTTTAAATTTGATTGTTGGTTGTGGGTTCAGTGACAAGCAACACACTTGCTCATAGCATTTCATCCCTCCATTAACATATTATTAAATATTTATGTAGATGTGAAGATATGCAAAAAACCCCATGAATATAGAAGACGCAATAACAATAACAAACATGTGAAAATAAAAAGAACATAGTTTTGGGTTTAGTTATGAAAAACATACATGTGTGTAATATTTCATCCCTCCATTCTACCAACGAAAATTCCTCTGAGAAGCATAGCATGGTCGATAACTTTCAGTATGTTTCATGACCATTGGGGGGAAGGAGGTATATGAAATGGTAGGGAGAGATGTTTGTTGGTGGGGCATAGGGTAGCATTAACTTGCTGCATTAATGGAACAAACCCTACCAAGCCATTTGAAAAATGGCACTGGCTTTGACATCAATGAACCACATGCCTTTCAACATGGCTTTTTGTTTTATATTAATAACCTCACAAAATTTTAAACCAATGATAAAATAATGTATTCGTTTGCAAATTATTATTGGTCAAATTTTTAAAATTAATTGGTCCTTTTGGTCCCAATTATTAGTCACACTTACAAAATGACATGTCATTGAAAACATCATCGTATAACTTCCCATAACACAAATTTGCTTACCAAGAACTGATTTTGTGATAAATATATATTTATACATATACCAGGAATTGATTACATTGCAAATCAGATCATAAACCTCACATACTTCTTTTTTATAATTAAATTTTGTGATAGATGTATGTTTGTGTATATGCCAAAGAATTGGGCCCAAATACTGACATACTTTAAATTTGACCAATAATTTTTTGATGGATGTATGTTTGTGTATATGCTAGGGATACTTTAAATTTGACCAATAAAGTTTCTTAACTTCCATGTAATGCTTATTAGATTTGATGTCTCATTAACTATTCTATATGAAATTTGCATCCATTTTGCATATAATTTTTTTTAATACACCCTCACCTAAAATCAATTAACACCCATGTTCGACCAAAAAAACTTAATTTATATTATCAAAATTTAATGATTGTTTCAAAATATCTTGATATTCAAGATATATTTCTAGACAGCCGACAAGGACTAGGGCTCTAACCTAAAGTTTACATAATCATGTTTGACCTGTAAAGGTGAGGCTTGCAATTTAAATAGACAGATTTTGTTTATATATTTGTGTTGTATACCGACAGGGACCAGGGATCCAAATCGAAGTTTACATAATCGTGTTTGACTTGTAAAGGTGAGGCTTGAAATTTAAATAGATAGATTCCATTTATATAGTCGTGTTGTATACCGATATTAAATTTGCATCCGTTTCACATCTACACAAAAATAATAAAAATAGGCAGAGCACGGCTCTGTGCACAAGGAAACATACTAGAGATTGTAGGATTGTTCAGGATGGCTTATGTCTATTTTTCTTTTAATTTTTTTTTTGTTTTTATTGAGTGAATATTGTGTTTATCTTTTTTATTGAATGAGTATTGCGTTGATCTTGAATCATTAATTTTAATTTTTAGGATGATTTATGTCAATTTTTTTGTTTTAATTGTTATATCTTTTCATTTTATTTTTTTCATCATCAAAATGATTCATGAAATTTGAATAGAAATGTCAATTGTAAAACTCTAACACAATTTTATTCAAAAATCCTTACAATTTTAACTGATAAACTGTAAAAATACTATAACTCTAATTGTTATATTTTATTTTAATTGTTACTAAAATTTAGTATCATAGCAGTAACAATCGATCATGAGAGTCTTAGATAGGCCTAGGATCACTTTGAATATATTAAGGTAGTTTATCTTATATAAGGTAGGAAATAATTACCCTTTTGCTTTAAATATTCAAATGACTGGTCTTATGCTTTATACAGAATAATCTGGTATTTGGTGCCATGAATGGCATCAAATTTGATGTAGTCAAAGTTCACAATTAGTTTGGCTTCTCATTATCATGTAATTATCATTCTTTACCTGCTGCCATTTCCATTACATTCATTGCACAACACCAGTCTATCATTCTTAACAATCTTCCAAGTGTATCCTATTATGTATTACTTGCTAAAATGTCTGCCAAAATTGTCAACACCGGAAGAGTATAAAGTGGGTAAACTCACACCTTTTAAAAATCCTTTCTTTGTAAGTCAGTTGGGTCTTACACCTTGTGTGAATTGTTGGAATCCCTAAGAGAAAATTCTACTTCCTTTTAACTTTGAGCATTTATAAAATTTATATTTTCCTAACTTTTTTGGGTGATTAAATTTTTAAGTGTTAATTGGTGGAATGTTTGATATGCATCACATCCTCTACTTACATCCTTTACAAATCCTGATGTCTTTCTAACTTGTTTGGTTCTTAAACTTGTTTGATAATTGGTGGAATGTGGGATAATATTGACATACCAAAAGGAAAAGCAAGCGTCCTCCATCCTCTATTTAATTTCAACTAAAACTGTATAAGCCCTTTCTTTATAAGTTGTTTGGTTTTGGATTATCATGTTTTCATTGTTTATATAATTTCTGATAAAAATAAGAAGTTTCATCCTTTAATTAATTTTATGTTATATTATTTACAAATCCTTTCTTTTTAGATTTTAGATTCTATGTATTAGTTATTAAAATGTCTATCAATTTGTGATTAGAAAAAAGAAATGGAAATAAAATTAGGTTTTTGATGTTTTAGATTTTACTATTAAATTTATCTTTAAGGAAAAGAAAATTTAAGTCAAATATTGATTTTAATCTTCGCTTCCTAGATGAATTTAATAATAAGAATCAAAACATCAAAAAATAATTATATTATGCAGTTGATTCCAAAATATCATTATTTATTATTACATTGTGAAAAAACTAATCTCAAAACAAGAAATAAAAATGGTGTTTCCTCCACTTAATTTAAGCTACATCCTCTACATATCTTCATTAGCTAACTTGTTTGGATCTAAAATCTTGTGTGTTAATTGCTAGATTCCCAAATCATATTTTTATGTAAAAAGTGTTAGAAAAATGGAAGTGTCTGTGTTTAAGTTACACCCTCTACAAATCCCATACTTGGTTGTGTCTTATTATCTATCTTACATGTAATTTTTGGAATATTATATCATGTTTTAAAAAAAAATGCGTGTTTCATCTTCTACTTTAGCTAAGCCATAAGTTTTATAAATCCTACTTTGTTTAAGTCATAAGTTCTATAAATCATTTCTAACTCCTTTAGATCTTGCATCTTACATTTAATTGCTAGAATGTTCGATCATACTATGAATAATAGCTTATGGATTTAGTGTTCTTGAATTAATGTTTCTAAAATGGAATCCATAAGTTATTATTCACAAAATGTGAAAACTTGAACATGTGATTATAGTTAACCATTGAAAGGTAAAAATTAAAATGTATTTTTTCTTTTATATTTTCAAATGTAAACATTACTAATAATATATTTAGATTGATTTATGTTGCATATTTTAATTTAGTCAAGTTAAACACCCCTTAGACATCTTAAATTAATAAGAGAGAGAATTTATATAGTGCATATGGTGGAGAGTGAATTACTTTTGAATAAAATTGTGTAAGCAATTTTTAGATCCACATTTCTGATTATACTCCATGATCCATCATCAAAATAAAAATATAACCTAATTTATTTCATTCTTAAATCTTTTGTTGATAAAATTTTTAAAAGTCTGATAAGATTAAGTTACTACCTTACAAAGAGAAAAGGAAGATGTTTCATCCTCTGCCACTTCATTGAAGTCATATCCATTTATAAATCCTTTCCAACTTGTTGAAATGTTTGATGTTTTGATTGTAGGAATAAATGTGATTTCCATTAGAATGAAGGACAAAAATTATACTGTGAGAGGAGAAACACATCTAGTGGACATGGCCAATGAGATAAGAAATAAATTCAGGGGTGCTTGCTTGAAATTCAAAACTACTACCATCACCACCACCACCACCACAAGTAGTAGTAACACCACTGGCACCATAAAAAAAAGTCATACAAAATCAAAATGTGTCAAAGGTGAGGGAAATCAAGTTGGGGGATCGATTGGGAGAGAAGTAGGGAAGCACTTATTGCACTATTTTATATACTAATAACTTCATTCTGCCATTTGTTAGGAACTTATACTACCCTTTCTCCTTACTTTGTTAGTATATTAGTTGTTATGAATGCATATGCTTTTTAAGTCATCTCGTAAGCATTTTTTTTATCCCACATTCATGGGAAGTAGTAGTTGCTTAGATTAGACTTAGTATATAAGTAAATATTGAGGTCAATGAAGGAACCATGAATTCTATTAAATTGAGCTTGCAAAAAGGAGGTTACCCCTTCAAAGAGGTCAATGATTATGTAATTCAACTATTATAATTTAGTTTATACTTATTTAAATTAATATATTTCTAATTTTTATAGTTTATTTCATGCATTTTCAATTAACTAGCTAACTTGTTCAGGAAAGATCCTCTCATCTGGTGTCAAAGCACTTTTCAAGGTGAATTTTTTTTGCTATCCATCGTATGCTCTCACCTTGCCATAACAGGACCCTAGTGATCATAAATTGGTAATAGATCCATTTCCAGCCTTGTTGTGCCACAGTCTAGATCTACAGTTTTATTTTGGTAAATGGTCATCATCAAAGATCATGATCTTCTGCTAGGTTGTATTGTGATTTTTTTAAAAATACAACTAGTATTATCTATTTTGGATCATGATATAAACTTAATCACATAACTATGGGAAGTACTTGGGTGAAATCCCTAAAAATCATTGTGATGAGTACCATAAGAACCCTAAAATAGATGGTCCATTGAGAGGACCTACCAGTAAAATGGGCAATGACCCCTTCCTGATTGACTAGTTCTCACCCATGAGAAAAACCAAGAGATGTCGTTTAGGGGTAAATTTGTGGCCAATTTGTTTTTTGGAAAATGGTACTTGTTCAGACAACATTGTTGGCTAGAGATTTATAAAAACCTTTAGGTAATCATTCAAACCTGGGGCCCATTTTCATCCTATCAGTTTTAGAAAACTATCAATAGAGTATTAGAAGACTCTCAGAGGACATGTATCCAGATTTTTGATAGAAACTAGAAACCAGAAAATCTTCATCTTATCAGTTTTAGAAAACTATTCGTCAAGTATTAGAAGACTCTTATAGCTAATTTTTTTTTCATTTTTTACCATATCTCTCAATCTGTAGCTTAGTTGATCCTCAAACTTTATCTAGACACCTAAAATTCCATTTTCCACATTTTCTTCCTTGAGGTCCCATATCCTGATTCCACTCCTAATTCCTGTAAATCTCACTTTTATATTTTTTTTGAGTTTTTCCATAAATTTTATTTTTGCATGTTTGTCTTGAAATTTTTTCACAATGTTCATCTCCCTTTTTTTCTCCTTTGTCCCTTTTTGATAAATTTTCTAATTTTTCCATTTTCACTTTTGAAATTGCCCTCGCCTTTATCAATCAAACTCACACTATGCAAAAAAATTAGGAAAAGAACCATTAACTCTTTTGATTTTGCCCAAATTAAAAAAATATATTTACTAAATGTGTCTCAACACTAGTTTTCCTACCCATTGTAAAAAAAATCTCTTATTCTAGCCATGGTAGTAACCCGAATAGCGAAAAAAAACATGGAAGATGAAATTGCATCCCTCAAGACCCAAATCAAATATCTTGATGAAAAAATTCTTGGCTTCAATATTCAACATACTGCATTTAATAATAGATGGTATCTAGAGTCCTCTTTAGACATCAATTTTTCTTCTTTTATCAGTTTTTATGAGTTGAAGCTTGATTTTCCTTGTTTCAATGGTGCAGATCTGGTTGGATGGATCTATCGAGTAGAAAAATATTTTAGTTTCCATAATATTTTTTATGCCAAAAAAGTCTTGTTTACATCCTTTCACTTGGAACATGAAGCCCTTCAATGGTATCATTGGTGTATCAAGGCTCATGATGAGCTAATATGGATCAATTTTTGCACTCTCATTTTAAAATAATTTAGCCCTAGTAATTTTTATGGCTTCACTAAAGCACTCACTAAACTTAGTCAAACAAGAACTATGAGAGAATATCAAACAAAATTTGAAAAACTAGCCAATCACACAGAGGGATTATATGATGAATTTTTTAGGATTTGTTTTGTCAATGGCCTAAAGGATGTAATTCAATTTGAGGTCAAAATGTTCTGGTCCAACACGATGAAGGAATCCCTAAGGTTGACTAAGTTGGTAAAGAATAAGATCATAGCTCAACATTGATCCAAATCTAATTTTACTCCATTTAGAAATGCAACTCCATAATGATCTCACATAATGCTAGCCCCCTAAACCACTCCTATCAAGCATTTGACTAAAGTAGAGATGTGAGCATATATATAAAAATGACTATGTTATAATTGTGATGACAAATTCACTCAAGGACATTGATGTTTTGGGAAAACCCTCTACCTACTGGATGTAGAATTCATCCAAAACTAAAGTTTGGAGAGATGCTCAAGATACAATAGATGATCTAGAAGAAGCTTAGTTGATTGTGGAACTTGATTCTCAAGAAGACTAACCAAAGATCTCTCTCCATGCCTTAGCAGGATTCACCACCCATAAACCATGTGATTTAGAGGTTACTTCAAGAATATCCCTCTTATAATCCCCATTAATTATGTAGAACTCATAACTTCATTAACCCTTAGATCACCAAGAGGCTGATTGTTTTGTCTATCCTTGCTCCAAATTTGAAGTCATGATTTCCAATAGGGGCACATTACCTTTCAAACGAAAGCGTCACAATGTGCATATCTCTATTGGAGATTATAAATTATTTTTCAATATGTTTGCCTTACCCTTAGGTGAATGTGATGTTGTTTTGGGAGGCCAGTGGTTATGCATAATTGGAGCCATCTTATGGGATTTTGCTAAACTTTGGATGTAATTTTTAGATATTGGGTAAAAACACACATTGAAAGGCTTACACCTAGAATATCTCAACATCTTAAGTTCACATTGCATGGAAAAACTTCTTAAGAATAATTCACACAACATCATTGCCTAGATCCATTTCAATCAATACAACCATCAATGGTCTCCACTACTCCTGATCTACAAACCATTCTAAATAGGTATGCATGTGTCTTTGCCAAACCTATGAGATTATTACCTTCACATCCAAAGGACCACCACATTCAATTCTTTCTTAGAAGCATTCCTCCTAAAATTAGGCCCTATCATTACCCATTTCAATAAAAGATTGAGATTGATATCCTCATTTGAGACTTAATGAAGCAAGGCATTATTCACCCTAGCATCGGCCCATATTCTTCCCTAGTTCTACTTGTCCAAAAAAAATATGGGTCATGACACCTTTACATTGATTTATGAGCACTTAATCACATCATAATCAAGGATAAGTTCCTTATCCTTGTTATTGATGAGCTTCTTGATGAGCTTCATAACACTCAATTTTTCTTCAAGTTGGATCTCTGCTCTAGATATCACTAGATTTGGTTTCATGAGGATGACATCCCTAAGATAGTTTTTTGTACATATGATGGCCACTATGATTTTTTGGTCATTCCCTTTGACCTCACTGATGCTCCTTCAACATTATAGGCATTGATGAATAAAATATTCTAACCCTACCTATATAAATTAATTCTGGTCTTCTTTGATGATATCCTTATCTATAGTAAAACATGGTCTGAGCATCTCCAACATTTGGATCTTTCACTGAAACTTCTCTCTGATCATCATCTTTGTGCAAAAAATTCTAAATATAATTTTGGCTAGGATGAAGTGGAGTATCTTAAGCATATTATTTTAGCTCAAGGGATTTGGGTGGATCCCAGAAAAATAGAAGCCATAACAAATTGGCCTCATCCTTAGACACTCAAGAGCCTCTATGGTTTTTGGGGGCTAATTGAATACTATCACAAGTTTGTCAAGGATTATGAGAATATTTCATCTCCATTGATATCTATGTTTAAAAAAGATGCTTTTACATGAAAATGTTGTTGAGTGTACATTTAAAGAATTAAAATAAACTATGTGTACTACACCTTTTATAGCTATGCCAAATTTTTCCAAGACCTTCACTATTGAGAGCAATGCTTGAGGTAATGGAATTGGTGTTTTTCTCCTATAATAAGTATGCCCCATTTCATTCACTAGAAAATCCCTTTTTAGTAATAATTTAGCATTCTCTACTTATGAGAAGGAAATGATGGCCATTTTGCATGTAGTATAAAAGTGGTGGTCATGCTTACTAGGGAATTATTTTTGCATCAAAAATAATCACCATAGTCTAAAATATTTCTTGGAACAATGGGTCTCCACCTCATCACAACAAAAATGGGTTATCAAACTAATGGGTTATGACTATGAGATCACTTACAATAAGGGTAAGGACAATATTGTGGCTAATACTTTAACTTGCACATTTATAGACTAAGCTTCTCTTTCAGTTATTTCCATGTCTATTCTAAATTGGTTAGAAGTTATATAATAGGGGTATGTCAATGACTCTTCATTATCTCAAATAATTTAATAGTTAGCCACTAACCCATCTACATTACCACATTACTTTTGGGATGGTGCTTCTCTATGATACAAGGGTCATCTCATGCTTCCCTAGAGCATAGTTCTTCAGTAGGCTGTATTCTATGAACTCCATGCTTCTCTATCCATAGGGCACTTAGGTTTTCTCAAAAATTATGAGCGAGCATGACATAACTTATTTTAGATTGGAATGAAAAAGGAAATACAAAATATGGTCACTGAATGTGATACCTGCCAATGTAACAAGGGTGAAACAACACTCATTCTTGGGTTGTTCAAACCCTTGCCTATCCCTACTAGGATTTGGACATATATCTCTATGGATTTCATTAAGGGTATCCATAAATATAGAGGGAAATAAGTGATCTTGGTTGTGGTTGATCACCTCTCAAATATAGTCATTTTTGTACCCTCAACCATCCCTATACTACCTCCACAACACCCAAATTTTTTTGGACAAGATTTTTCATCTTCATGGCATTCCTTCTTCCATTGTCTTATATCATGATGTAACCTTTAACAACCATTTTTGGATAGAACTATTTCAATGTACCAACAACTAATTGAAAATGATTTTTGGGTATCATCCACAAACAAATGACCAAACTAAAATTGTCAAAAAATGCTTGGAAACTTTCCTTCATTGCTTCACCTTAAAATAACATCAGTGGGAAGAGTGGCTCCATCTCATCGAATGGTGGTACAATGACTCATACCACAATCAAAATAAAATGACTCCATTTGAAGTAGTTTATGGTCAAACAACACCAATGCTCCTTTTTTACACCCCCAGTAGTTCACCATTTCAAGCGATTGATGTGATTCTCTAAACCTAAGATCAGATCCTCAGGATCCTATAGGACAATCTTCATATGGCATAAAATATAATGAAACAACAAGTTAATCAACACCACTTTGAGTACACTTTTCAAGTAGGTGATATGGATTTTCTTCACCTACATCCATACAAGCAATCATACCTAAAAATCATAGGGCATCATAAGATAACTCCCAATTTCTATCGACCATATAAGGTTCTCCAGAATATTGGGTTGATTTCTTATAAGTTGAAGCTCCCACCTTCTTCTTGAGTTCACCCAGTATTTCATGTCTCTTGTCTAAAGAAATTTCTTGGCATAAATATCAGAGTGCAAACTATTTTACTAGAACTTAATAATGAATAATCCATCCTTCTTGAGTTGGAAGCCATCTTAGATAGGCGTACATGCTAAATTCACTCCCACTCCATCATAGAGGTATAAATTCAATGATATGGAATGCAATCAGAGGATGCAACATGGAAACCATTATTTCAGATTTAGCACTAGTTCTCACATATAAAGCTTTTTCTAAGAGGGAGGGGATGTTAGGAACCCATACTACCCCTTCTCTTTACTTTGTTAGTATATTAGTTATTATGGATGCATATGCTTTGTAAGTCATCTCCTAAGCATTTTGTTTTATCCCACATTTATGGGAAGTAGTACTTACTTATATTAGACTTAGTCTATAAGTAAGTGTTGAGGCTAATGAATGAACCAAAAATTGTATTGAATTAAGCTTGATCAAAGAAGGTTTCCCCCTTGAAGATGTCAATGATTCTATAATTTAGATATTTTAATTTAGTTCTACTTATTTGATTTAATATATTACTGATTTTCATAGTTTATTTTGTATATTTGCAATTATCTGCTAACTTATTTAGGAAGGATCATCTCACCATTGTACATCAAATTATTCTATTGATTTCTTACTATAAATAATGTGATACCCATATTTTCATAATACTTACTTTTGACACATTGTGTTGTACACACATACTGTTGAGACATGTTTTATGTGTTACTGAGACAAACAATGGTATTGATTCATTATGACTGAGATAAAGATTATATATGTTATATATTCCTTATGAAATAAAAACATATGCTTACATTAGTTGATTAGTCTATACATTATGATATCAGTTTACTTACACCACTTGGTTGTTCATTATAATGTGTATTGATTTCATACACTAAAAATATTATTCTTGAGCATACATTTGAGTATACAAATGTTTATATGATTGGTATTAGTTTATCACCATTTATATGTGATGCCTTGAACATATTGTATGCTTGTTTTTTGGATTTAGATCACTTGTATCAGTTATATAATGTATCTTTGATTATCTAGTGTAGGTAATTTTATCTGCGCAAGTTATACAAGTGATAGGGGAGGCCAATGACGAAACTAGGATTATGTCAAGCATGATCATATCATGGGTAGAGTGGTGACATATCTACTTGAACCTAACATGATCTAAACCACTCCTTTTACTTTTTAGTGGACCTAGTCAAAAGTGTAAATGCCCTTCTACGTGGTTATCCCTTATGTATTGGTAGTTATTGAGACACAAGATGTTATTGATTCATTGTGATTGAGACAAAGATTCTATATGTTATGATATTTTATATATTCCTTATGCAATAAAAAAAAATGCCTGGATTAGTTAATTAGTATAGACAATATGATATCAATTTACTTACACCATTTGATTGTTCATTATAATGTCTATTGATTGCATACACTAAAACTATTATTATTGAGTGTGTATTTGAGTATACAAATGTTTATATGATTAGTATTTATTTATATGGATATTATGGAACTAAAAAATATTATGCTCTCATACATGTCATTAGCACGGTTGATTTTGTGCATGCTCTCTCATGACCAAGAGATGGTAGAATAATGATGAGTTATCACCACATTCTTCTTCTAATTCGATGAGCCTATATATGTTGGAAAAATGTATGGATGCCTTGTGATATTTTATTATTTTAAATGGTGTTTTTATTTTCTTATATGTTAGTTTTGGATATGGAAGCCTCTTTGGTGTAGTTGAACTTATAGCCTCCTAGATGTATTTCATAACGAGTGTTCTTTGTCTAGTATTGTTACCATCTAAACAATGTTTTGCCAACTTTTACACCTTGAACCATGATGTAAAGATGTCCTAACCTAAGATTATTATACTTGGGGGTGCATAGGGTAGCCTTTTAATGATGAAAAAATGATGTGAGGTGATCCCCTCCTTTATTTGGCCTTGCAGTTGCACATGGAGTTCATTTAAAGACCACCTTGTTCAACATTTTATGTATACTTTTAAAGAGATTAATTATATATTTGAGAGAAATGATTATTTTTATTATTTCAACTGAAAATATGTATATATTAGAATAAAAATTGATAGGATTAAGATCAAATTTAATTTTTGATAGTAATAAAGGACCCCCCAAAAAGGACACAAATATAATTACCTCTAGATAATAAATAAAATAGGCAAAACAAGGCTATGTGCATAACGAGACATAATGGAGATTAAAAGATTGTATAGGATGACTAATGTCAGAGTTTTTTATTTTTATTTTATTTATTTTTTAAATATTTTTATTGAGGATAAATTAATCTTATATGCTGTTATTTACTTTGGCATTACAAATAGTATTTACAAGTGTGGATATGGAATGCGGCATATGCAAGGGAGTTAACTTACAATCTATCACAATAATATATGGTAAATTATGAGTATAATTTTGTTTATATGTTCTAAATTAATCTTATCATGTGCATTCTCTTGTTTCAAAAATTGAAATAAATTTTATGGAAATAAAATGAAGCGTGTTTCATACACACTTTTAGATCTATGATATATGTGTTATTTGATAAACTTGTTAACCCCAGAAGAATATAAAGTGGGTTAAATTACACCCTTTATAAATACTTTCTTTGTAATACAGCTGGGTCTTAGACCTTATGTGAATTTTTGGAGTCCATGAGAGCAAATTCTATTTTGTGACTAGAAAAAGAAACAAGAAAAAAGTTAGTTTCTGACGTTCTGTATCTCACTTTTGGATCCATATTCAAAGAAGAGAAGATTGCAACCAAGCATTGATTTTAATCTTATCTTCCCTAAAGATGGACCGAGTAGTGAGATATGAAACATCATAAAATAACTATATTATGTAGTTTATTCCACAATATCACTATTTATTATTACATTGTGAAAACAATAATCTCAAAATAAGAAATAAAAATGTTATTTCCTCCACTTAGTTTAAGCTAATCCCTATACAAATCCTCATTATCTAACTTGTTTGGATCTAATATCTTGTCTATTAATTTCTATAATCCTTAATCATATTTTCATGTAAAAGGTGTTACTAAAATGGAAGTTTCTTCATTTAAGTTACACCCTCTACAAATCCTATCACTTGGTTGGGTCTTAAGATCTATCTTACCTATAATTTTTGGAATTTTATATCATGTTTTAAAAAATTATGTGTGTTTCATCTTCAACTTTGTTTCAGCCATTAGTTTCATAAATCCTTATTTTTCATCTTCAACATGTGATTATAGTCACTGAAAGATAAAATTAGCATGTATTATCTATTTTATATTTTCACATTTAAACATTATCAACAATATATCTTGATTGAATCATGTTGCATACTTTACTTTAGTCAAGTTACAACCCTCACACATCCTAACTTAATAAGGGAGATAATTTCTTTAGTCCATATGATGGATAGTTAATTACTTCTAATCAAAATTGTGTAATAAATTTTTAGATCCACATTTCAAATTACATTTTGTGATCCATCATCAAGATGAAAATATAACCTAACTTGTTTCACTCTTAAATCTTGTGTTGATAGATTATTAAAAGTATGATGAGATTAGGCTACCACCTTAAAAATATAAAAGTAATGTGTTTCATCCTTTGCCACTTCATTGAATTCATATCCACTTTAAAATCCTCTCCTAATTGTTGAAATGTTTGATATTTTAATCGTAGGAATAGATGTGATTTACATTAATATGAAGCAAAAGAAATATAACTATGATTAGAGAAGCAGATCCAATGGACATGGTTAGTGAGATAAGAAATAAATTTAGATGTGCTCACTTGGTTTCTTCAAGATTACTACCACCACCAACATCAGTGATATTCCTAACAATGCCAAAGGTGCCAAAGTTGGGGGAAAGCATGTTGGGGGATTGGGGGGAAAAAGTGGGGAAGATTTTGTTGCACCATTTTATAGACTAAGAAATTCATTCCACCTTGTATATCAAATTATGCTATTTATTTATTTTTAATAAATAATGTGAGATCCCTATTTTCATAGTAATTACTTTGGACATGTGTTGTATACATGTCTTGTTGAAATGTGATTTATGTGTTATTGAGACACAAGATATTATTGAGTCCTTATGACTGAGACAAAGATTATATATTTTATGAGATGTTATATTTTTATTATGCAATAAAGATATATGTTTAAATTAGTTGATTAGTCTATACATTATGATATTAGTTTACTTACTCTAATTGGTTGTTCATTATGATGCATATTGATTCCATACACTATATCTATTTTTATTGAGTATGTATTTGAGTATATAACTATTTAGATTATTGGTATTAGTTTATATCAATTGATATGTGATGCTCAGGATATGATGTGTGTTTGTTGTTTAGATTGAGATCACTTGTATTGATTATATTTTGTGGCTTTGGCAATCTAGGGTAGAGAATTTTGTGTGTGAAAACTTGTGCAGGTGCCAACAGAGGCCAATGAGGGAACTAGGAATATGTTGGGCATAATCACATCATGAATAAAGTGGTGACATGTCTAATTGACCCTACTATGATGCAAACCACTCCTTGTACCTTTTTGTGGACCTAGTCAGAAGTGTAGATGTCCTTAACCCCTTTAACACTATTCTTCCCTTGGACACTCTTCAAAAATTTCATACTTAACCTTAGGAGTTCTATTTAAAGTTATTTTTTCATTCATAAAGTATTTTTCAAGCTACTTAAGTGCCCTGTTTGACTCAAAACTCGGATGGATTGAGAGAACCAACTTTAGAGTGAGTCATAAAGTAGTTCTTAGACATTTTATATTGAATTGTATGTCCTTGGACTAATAGGAAGGTTAGAGAGTAATTTTAGGAGCCTTAGAGGACATTTTAATTAATCCATGTGCCATTTATGGCTTGGGATAGTGATTCCATTTATGAGGTTTGGACTCGTTCATTTTTCCACATGAACTTGTAAGTGGAGTTATGGAGGGGGAAGACTTTTCGACCATAATATAAGAGATGGGAAGGGACACATGTCACCTTCCCATTATATTGTAGATAAGGGATTTGAGCCTATATGAGGAAGGAAATCCTTCCTTGAGAGGAATTTTACTCATTTTTGGAAAATTGGAAAATTGAAGAGGAGAAGAGAAAGAGAAAGAGGAGGAGGAGCTTGAGGAAGAGATTAGAGGAGGAGGAGCTTAGTTATTACCAAATATTTTAAGAGGTGTTCTTTAGAGGATTCAAGAAATAATGAAGGTAGGCCTCCATGCCCCTTTTTTATTTTATTTTATTTATCAAAATCATCTTTCTTATTTGCTTTGATTATAAAATTTTAAGAGGAATAAGGCCATTTAGCTTACCATATTTTTATATTTGTATTTCATGGTTGTGTCAATGGACACCATGCATTTTTAAATGCTCATTTTGGATTGGATATGTAATATGTTATTCTATTGACTTAAAATGGTAAGGTTATTTTGCTAAAATTTATGTGAAATTATGTGTTTGTTGTGAATACCATACATAGAAATAGTGGCTATTATGAAACTGAGTCCCTATGTCATTCTAGGTGGTTATCCCTTACATATTGGTAGTGTCTATTATGGAACCAAAAACTCCTATGCCCTTGTACATGGCATTGGCATGGCCAATTATGAGTTTTCTATCCCATGGCCAAGAGATGGTAGAATAAGGGTGAGTTACCCCATGTTATTTTTCTAATTCAAAGAGCCTATTTACATTGGAAACATGTATGACTACCTTATAATAATTTATTATTTTTAATGGTGTTTTTATTTCTTTGTATACTAGTTTCAGAGATGGAAGCCTCTTTGGTGTAGTTGAACTTATAGCCTCCTAGATGTATTTCCAAGTGAGTGTTCCTTAAACCACATTTTACCAAGTTATCCACCTTGAAACATGGTGTGAAAAAGCCTAGTGTTTATAATATTAGGCTTGAGGGTGCCTAAGGCAGCCACTTGTTGATGACAAAAGGATGGGAGACACAAACATCTTTCAACATGGCCCTTTATTAAAGACTCATTTTTATTTTGTGTCATGCCTTACTTCATAAAATTTTAAGCCAATGATAATATAATGTGTTCATTTTAAAATTATTAATGGTAAAAATTTTGAACCAGGTGGTTTAAGTTTACGTTCTATAAAAATACAATAACATTAACATTTTGATTAAAAAATGCTAACATTTAATGGTATGTGAATTAAAAACTTCATGGATTATATCCACATACTATTGAATATTCAATCTTTCATCCCAAGTTCAAATATTTTTTCCATCCAAAAAAGCATTTTTGTGTAAAGCAGTAAATGTTTAGTCTTCCATCCCAAGTTCAAATCCCTTTCCATCTAAATAAGCATTTCTATGTGGAAACACATTTTGGGTGCTTGAAAAAGCCATAGAATTTTGGAGGTAGGGGTATAGAAATTTGTCATAGATATAAATAACACAACAATGTAAAAATAAAACATATCAACAACACTTGTGGTAAAGAATATTTGTAATTTTGTAAATGTGAATGAATAACAAAACAACATTAATTCATAGGAACATATCAATAAATTTTAGAATTTCCATCCATAGCATAGGATGTTCAATAAATTATCAACAACAACTATGGCAAAGAATATTTGTAATTTTGAAAATTTGGATAAATAACACAACATTAATTGACATAAACATAACAATAAAATAGAAAAAATAACTTAGAAAAGGGTTTGGTTTGATACAATTGAGTCAACATTTACTGGAATGAGAATGAATGTATAAATTTTGATTAAAAAAATAATAACCTTTACTTGTATGTATATGAAAACCTAAAGGACTTCCATCAACATACTATTAAATGTTAAGTCTTCCAACCCATGTTATGCAGTGAATTATAAATGTGACATAGATGTAAAGCACATAACGACATGCATTGATAAAGTATCCAAGGTTTCTATTAAAATACCAATAATTTTAGATTTAGATGTGAATTAATAAATGTTGACACTTTGGGTTTAATTGTGGGTAAAATTTCATCCAACATGGTGAATCATTTTAATATGACATGCATGATATAATTAACAAGCCACATTAATAGAAAAAAATATGCCAAAGGTATTCAAAAATGTTCATTGCATATTAATAACACTACTATCTTCCAACATGGCACTTCATTATATATTAGTGACACCAGCAACTTGCAACATGGCCATAGAATTTAAAACATAATATGGGTTGATACAAAAACAATAAAATTTACTAGTATGTGATGAATACTTTGAAAACCACCATGAACATACCAATAAACATTGAATTAGATGTGAAGGAATGTAAAATCACCATGAGCATAAAAGGCACAATAATAGTACCAAGCATGTGGAAATAAAAAGAACAAGTTGTGGGCTTAATTACAAGACAAACACCTACGTGTAACATTTCATCACTCCATTAGCATACCACAAAAATTTAGTTAGATGTGAAGACATGAAAAAAACATGAATATAGAAGACATAGTAACAATAATTTTCATCCCTCCATTGTGCCGACAAAAAATCCTTTGTGAAATGTTGCATGCATGAGAAATTCTGGGTAGGTTTCATGGCCATTTAGGGTGTGAAGGTATGCGAAAAGGTAGGAAGAGACATTTTTTGTGTAATATTTCATCTCTATATTAACATAACACTAAACATCAGATGTGAAGGCACAAAAAAAAAACCATGAACATAAAAGGCATAATAAAAATAACAAGCATGAAAAAAAAAACATGGTTGTGGGTTAAGTTACAGGAAACACACATACTCATAATCTTTCATCCCTCCATTAACATACCACTAAATTTTTACTCAGATATGAATGCATGCGAAAAAAAACCATGAACATAAAATGCACAATAAAAATAACAACCACATGAAAATAAAAATAACATATTTGTGGGTTTAGTTATATGAAACACATATGTGCATAACATTTCATACCTCTATTCTACTAGTGTAAATTCCTAAACAAAACATGGCATGTTTGAGAATTTTTGGGTAGGTTCCATCACCATTGGGGGAAGGAAGCATACAAAAAGGCATGAAAAGACATTTGTTGGTGGCACATAGGATGACATTAACTTGCCACATTAATGGAGCAAAGCTCACCAAGCCATTTGGAAAATGACACTAGCTTTGACATTAATGAGCCATGTGTCTTTCAACACGGCCCTTGGTTTAATATTAATGACCCATATTAATTTTAGTCCTTACATTCATAAAATTTTAAGTCAATGATAAAATAATGTATTCATTTAAAAATTATTATTTGTCAAATTTTTAAAATTAATTGGTCCCTTTAGTCCTAATGATTGATCACACCTAAAAATGAAAAAAATGTCATGGCAATGAAAAAATCATTGTATGACTTCCCACAATGTAAATTTTCCTATTAGATGACCTATTTAGACTTCAAAATATTTAAACTATCTAAATTCCAAAATTTTAGGCTAGGAGGTGGTGTAATATGAAATGTGTGGGACCCCAAAGTTATAGTTCCCAACTATTGGTCCCCTTCCCCTATTTACTTACTTTAGGTTTTACCAACAAAGTCTTTTGATTTCATTACTATTTCAAGTCAAATCATGAGCCTTACTTTCTTTTTTCATTTTTTAATTATGGTGGATGTGTGTTTATGTATATGTTGAGAAGCCAAGCTATGGGGTGGTAGCTTTGATCCCTAGCATACTTTAGGTTTGACCAACAAAGTCTCTAAAATTTCATGTAATTCTTAGATTTAAATCCCATGTTGGACCTTTCCCCCCATTTTAGATGTATTTTATTAATGAGATTTATTTAAAAAATCATCAATCTCATTAACTATTTTGTATGAAATTTATAACTATTTTATTTAAAATTTGAGTCCATTGCACATGGGAAAATTTTTAATTAAAAAATAGGCAAAGTAGGGCTTTGTGTGCAAGGATACATATTAGATGACACAAATAAGGATAAATTAATCACCTAGATTAGGGAGGTTTGAAACAAGTGATAGATCTCAGTCATCTAGTTTTCCGCAGCTAATATCTATTGGGTCATCACCCTCAGGCATGGGATCCAAATGATTCTTTTCATTTTTTCTTCATTCATTTCCATAATTTTATCATGGAAATCTTCTTGCATTCCATTTAGAAAAGTATTGTGAGGAAATATTACTAGGCCAAGTGTGGGATCTTATCATGATGGGGAGGAGGAACCCAATCTCCATGTTGTGTATAAGAGATACCAATCAATCCAATTGTGAGGGAAACTTCAATATTTCCCCTTACCCTCACCACCCCTACCCCTTGGGAGTTGTATCCCTTGGATGTGAAGAGGGAAAAACATGATAAAAATGTAGGAGCATTATTCTAGTGATCTAAAAAAATATGGATATGGACCATCTTGTTTTACCCTATTTTTTACTTAATTGTGTTAATAGGTGTGAAAATTTATATATATTTATATTATAATATATGAAATTTAAACATAAATATGAATATAAAACATAATTTACTAAAATTAAAATTGACTAGTGGCATTTTCTAAAAATAATTAGTACAACCAATAACTAAGATAATTAGTCTTTCTAGTTTTCCATTGGTTGTAACTAATTTATAACAAAGGAAATCATAATAATATAGGACTATGATAGCTCAGATCCAAAGGCAAGGTATTTGTATATTTGTGGATAGATCTATGCTCCTTAGACAATAACACAGGCCAATTGTGTCCATTGACTACAAATATGCCCACTTTGACTATAATGAATGTGTGGTTATTAAGCTACCTACACCAATGTTTTTAAAGAGGGATGAAATACTTTTTTTCTCTCGATATTCTACAGAAATCATTGTTTTACTTCTCTTTGCCTTAGAAACCTTAGGGGTACTTGTGAGAGCTAGAAACATTTAAAAAAAGAGAAGTGTAGTGGGTTGAGATTAACTGAATGACCCCATTTCATGATTGACCACTACCTATATATCTAAATACTATAAGGATAGAATCAAGCCATACATAGTTCTACCTCATAGAGTGATTGTGCAATTATGCTCCTTGACTATATGCATGCAACTAAAAATTGAACTTTGATACTTGACAATGTTAGCTCTTGACTTGATTTGAGATACTTCAAAATTGGATTGTAACTACTCCTAGTGAATGATATTTAATTTTGTAAGTATATGACATATTTTATCTATGTGAAATAGTGTATAAGTGTTCAATAGATAGTTCCAATCTAGGAGTCAAATCCATTTGAAATGAGGTTCTGTTTTGATTTTATAGTGAACCTTTTGAATAATCTCTATTAACAAACTTGTGAAATATATAGGGTGACCCAAATAAAAAATTCAAAATTTAGAAATAATGTGAGGATGAGGCCATACTATGGGGACAAGTTTGTAGTAATAGAATTGTTTTCCTAGTGTGGAGTTATCCTAAAAAATTAGGAACATTTATCTTGACACGAAAAATATTCTAAGAGTGATATAAAGAGGTTTGAGCATTGACAAGGAAATTATGTGTAGTAGTGATGAAAAATTTATGGGTCAAGCCTACATAAATATAAATGTCTAGAAGAATGGTGAATAAGAATAATTTATTTGGGTGTAAGTTGAGTGGTTTAAAATATCTCAAGAATTAACATTGTTAAATACCTATGAATAGATTTAGGTATCTACATTTCCATTCTTTTATTATAGTAATGAAGTTACTAAAGTAAATAAAGAATAAAAGCCTGAGTTGTACAACACACTTTGTCTTTTGATAGGATACTCTAATTGTGCAAGGCACTTATTTTAGCAAACTCTGCAACTACACAAGAAGTATTCATTGTTCATTTTTAAAATTTGAAAAAATCTAAAAGTTTGAAATTCAAACATTTGAAAAGATAGAAAGGAAGGAGTAAACTTGTAATGAAATTAAACCATATTTCCCTGTAACTTGTAAAACCATTGGAGAAATGTGCCGCATTATTGAAGCACTTGGAGAGATGATTATTTAATGTTGAACTATTGGCATATTGAGAGTGATCAAATCTCATTTTTTAAATAACTAATCTATCCATTGAGTTTGAAAGATGCATAATCCAACTCTCATGAATGGGGAGAAGTAATCAATGTACTAATCCAAAATAAGGTATAACCATGATGGGTTTGCTATAAGTGATTTCAAGTGTGTTTAATGTCACTAGACTCATGGGTTCACTAGAAGTAATGCCAAGTCTATTAGAGTGTCACAAGTCTCAAATGTACATTATATGTAATAGGAAAAATAACACCACTATAAATGGATTTATATTCTAATTGAATGCTTGAAAGATAGTGAAGAATATTCATTCCCCTATAATAACCACAATGATAATATATTTGAAGTGAAATAAAAACCATTTATCTTTGAATCTATAAACTCTATTGTAGTGTAAATGCACATGAACCAATATCATGCCTTTTGACTTTGAAAAAAGTGTGCATGTGCATAAACCAATATCATTCCCTTTGAATATGTGTCAAATGATATAAAATGACATGCATCTATCTTCTCAAATGTAATTGTATGTAAAACATGTAATTTATGTTCTTGTAAATGTTTTGCATATGCCCATGCTTATGAATCTAAGTGTGTACTAATGTGTGTTCATTTATTTGTAAATAATTTTATATACATGTCATATTCCCATAAAATCTATATCAATGTGCCAATATTTGTCATGTGTCTTATTTATGAATTAATTTGAATATTTGAAACCTGCATTATATCATAAAATTTGATTTTTGAATCTTTGCACTCTATATTAGTACATAGAATATAAGTTTTGAAAGTTTAAAACTTGTATTCTATTATATAAGATGATTTTTTAATCATAGAGGCTTGAGTCTCTAAAAAAATACAACTTTAATGCCACCCTTTTCAGATGAGGGATGTAGCTTGAAAGTCACTCATCTCAATAGAAGAGTTAACTATATCATGTGATACAAATAGATTCATGTATAACCATGTCAACATGTGGATAGTATGTTATCATAACAATGTAATTATCATTTAAAATTGTATGTAACCTTTTAAGTGTGAGGCATACAAGTTTCATGTTTAGTTATATTTATAAATGAGGCATGTAGTAAAGTAACCATATTTAAATAAGACTATGTAGTAAAATAACATGATATGAATCATGGCGTCATTAATAAATATCAATAAGCACAAAAAACACAACACACAATGTCATATAATGTCACAAAATATCAAACATAAGGCCGCCAAGGGATGCATACAATAGACATGAACAATTAACAATAAATAAGGTCAAGAGCCACGCATAAAAGACATTAATAATATCACAAACAACATGCATAAAAATATATCACACACAAGGACAAGTGGCCACACACAATAATAAACAAATGTATATCCTATCATGCAATAAAATAACAACATCTAAGGAGCATAAAATAATTAAAAACCAGACTTCACCAATCTATATGTATCAATGCCACATCATAACAAAGTAGTGTATCCATGTAGCACAATTTAAGATATGTGTAACTATGAATAC